>JAUJPO010067168.1:0-12244 GCA_032270745.1 Tiaropsis multicirrata
ATATTCCCAAGATGATCTAGCAAAGGTACCTAGCTAATCTAGCCTAGGTAAATGTGTAGCTGATGCAGAGACAATGCGAAGTCTTGTAACTAGGCTATCTGGGAATTAACCTAAGTTATGAATAACTCCATCAAATACAACCCCAATGTTTTCATCCGTAAATAACTTCTAAGGTGGAGCGCCCTACCACGAGGTCATAGTCGATATCAAAACAGGCGTGGATTATGCTTTCACGCTTGTTTAAGATTTTTCAATTTAAATGAAGATATTTTCATGATTTTTTACAATTTTAAGATTTAATTAAGATGTTTTCATCATAAACTTATTTTTTGACCTTATTTTAGGTTGTTTTTTTTAAAGGAGTCATAAAGTGAACTTTATCTCCTCTATAATTATTATGACGTCATTATTCGGGCCGCTCTCTCCCTTTTGGTTTTTGCAGGCGTAAGCAAGCGTATTTCACCTGACGAGATTCAGAATTCAGTCATCACCACATAAATACTCATAAACTGGTCAGATGTTTACGTTATCAGTTTGATTAGTCATTTGCTTTTACTTCTCAATACAACTTGTAATCATACTACGTAGCTTTAATAGTAAGAGTTTTCTTCTTTTCTATTTGACAGGGATAAAGAATAAATAAAAGATGAGTGGACAAGATATCAACCCATTTGCAAGTCCAGAAGATGTAAATCCCTTTGCTGTAAGAAGTTTTTTGCCTTGTTTACTCTTTTTATTAAGAATATACTGATATATTTGGTGTGTTAATATGGGGAATATATAGTTATATATTGACATACAAACAACAGCGGGAGCGTGCGCGCCAAATATCAAAATTTATAAAGTTTTGACCAGTTTTTTATTTGTCAAAATTAATGAATATACAAATCCTAAAGAAATTGTGGAAGGTAGAATTTCACTGGTGTACATTTTAAAAACGAATGAATTTGTGCAACAAAAGATGTTACAATGTGTAGATGGTCCTGAAGGAGACAAACAAAACACGGGTTACACATAGCGAGCATTTTTGTGCCAAATATATTTGGTGTACTGTGTACTAATTTCAGACTGGGAAGAGTTTTACAGGAATATGAGTGTCTGAAATGTTTCTGTTGACAATATAGACCTTTTTATAAATAATGCCATCACAACCCTGGACAACTCCTGGAATCGTCAAAGAACCAATACGGCCCTCCTGGTTAACCCTTGGAATCCCCAGGAAATTTACGGCAATCGGAGGGGTCGCCATATAGGTTAGATCACATTCCGGGGGATTCTGGGATATCAGGGGGACGTTCCGGAAGCATTCAGAGGTAATCTGGGGCTTCCGGGGGTGAAATTTCCGGGGGGTTGTCCAGGGTCGTGGACCAATTAGAAAAGGAACGCATGACTGATTTTTGCAAGCCTTAAGCGATAATGCGCTTCTCCGTAGGGTTGCGGTTCATGTTTCTTCTTCATCTTCAAGGAAGACAAAATGTTGGGATGATGAAAAATGTCATTTTTTAAGCTTATGCAAGCCGCCATCAAGATTTGAATTCATTGTTTTTTTTAACTGTTTGAAGTAAATTCCTTTGATCTTCAATCATTTTCTTTTGTTATGGGTCTGTCACAAATCTATTCTAGGTTAAAAAAATGTCACGTCAATTGGCGTTTAAAAAGCTAACCCACCCACTCATTACCCAAAACGTCAAATAGCTGAAATCACTGAAAATCTATAAAAAAATCAAGCGCTTCTCTACGATGCTGTTTCCTATTTCAATTCGTCTTTTTGGTTCTAATCAGTCTACAATAGACCGCAAGTCACGGTGCGGGGTCACGACTAAGGTCTTGGAATATAAGTTGATCATAGAAGCTATGCATAGTCATGTGACATCTTAAAAATAAATTCATGATGGTAGCAGGAAAACAAACAAACTTCATTGGAGTATTATTCTCCTTGGTGGATCAAGATGTGTACAAAACAAACAACAAAGAGTAAGTTTTCTTTGACTGAAAGATCGATGACTCTATAAGCAAAATCAAAACGTAATCACCCTTAACCCATCCATCCACTAACGTCAATTGACGTTTTTCTAACGTAGAATCGATTTGTGACTGGCCCCTTAAGCTAAGGCTACACTGAGCAATATTTACAGGCGCTCGCAATGCACTTTAGATTGCGATGCAAGCGCCTAAAAAAAGTGAGTGTAGCCAGGTCATCTTTTCTGCAACACAATAAAAGACGGAAAAAATGTTGCAGAAAAAATTGCATAAGGCTGCAACAAAATAAATCAGATTTTTTTTTTTTTGCGTTCTCTGCAATAAAGAGGAGAATTTTTCTTCATGTTTGTTCTCTTCTTTTGTCCTATTGTTTAAAACACTTGAGAGCACATGTTTTTGAAAGATCTTGATGTATGGAATTTTTTAAATCACTTCAAATAAAAATCTTTTTTGCAATTGTTGCATTGCAAGCGCCTGAAAAAATTGCTCAGTGTAGCCTTAGTTTTAAACACGGCATTTTTGATCACACAAAAAATGTGCCTTAACTTTCGAGAGCTTCCTGGGATAATAATTTTCTATAGGCGTACACAAATAAACAAGTAAAACTTTCTGTTTAAAAAGAGGCCTAAAGTAGAGCAAACTTTGAAAAAAGATCTTTTTAACACACTAGAAATAATGTTTTTGTCTTTCAACAGAAATTAAATGAGAAACAAAAAATTAATATTCTTTGTTTATTTAAACGTCTTCAAAAACCTGCAAAATCACATCTTGATTATGATGCACATACAAATTCTTTTTTTAACGTTCAATTTAAAATATGTAGAAAAAACAAAGTAGAATTTTTTTTAAAGCTATTATGTGGCATTGCGTGTATGATTTTTGGAATTAAATTTTTAACCCCTCTATAAAGCAGACAAAAAAAATAACAAGACACAACTGGGCTTTGCCAATATTGGGCTTAGCCAATAATCTTAATAAAACAATACAACAAAAGGTTTTCTGCATTAAAAAAATACTATCTGGCAAGCCTTCAATGTCACTATAAAGACATCGCTTCATCAATCTTTTTAATAAGCAGAGCAAAGCTAAATTTAATTTGTGATCTCAAAATTGTTAAAAATCAGCAATATATTTCCATTTTTCAATGATGAAAAAAATTAAAAACTTATTGTGCTAAATACATCAAGTTTTTTAAAGATCTATCTTTTTTAGTGTGTCCAAATTTATGAATATGCCCCTTTATCAAAATTAACACAAGTAACTTGCCCACATCAATATCAAAAAGGAATTGACACTTCAAACTTTTTCTTTTTAGCTTTTAGAAAAGAATTAGAACAAATAATTGACGTCAGAGCATAGTAAAGTCTTCTTTTTGTCAGTTTTAAAAAAGACCGGAAAACATCAGCAGTGCATTAATATCTTTAAAGGAAAATATTCCAAACATAAAAATTGGGTCTGTGTTTTTGAAACATGCAGCATTAATGCTAAAATGTTAGATCAAGCCTAGTGTTACAGATTTCAGAATAGTGCTAATTAAAATCTTTAATGATTAAAAGACACCTTTTGCAAGCAGCATTTTTAAGCTTGAAGAATATAAGTGTTAGAAATGGTTATGTTTCTCCCTTTTCATTCCATTCCACTTTTGATTAACCGGATGAAAATACTATCATCATCCGGAGATTTTGATTTTTCAGGGACCAGATGATTCACCTAAGAGGGACACTAAAGTCGACATGACAAATGAATTCAATCCATTTGCTGTTCAAAATGATCCTCCATCACCACAAACAACATCGAATTCACCTGAATATAAACCCAAATCACCAACTTTTTCAGATGCACAACCGGTAAGAAATCATTAGAAAATGTTTAATTTGAAATAGGTTCTTTCTGTGATATTCATAGTCAGCTTAGTAGAAAAACATTATCATTGTTGATAAGGTCTTGACCTCATTAACAAAGAATAAAAAAGATTTCTATGACATTTTTCTTCATTTTTACGTCAGGTTTATCAAGCACAATCAACACCGAAACCTGTATCCAGCCCTGCAACAATCGAACCAGCATGGATGAATCCAAGTCCTGTAGTAAAACAACAACAGCCACAACAGCAAAGCTCCTTTAGAGGCTATGTATGTGTGAATCATGTTTTGGAAAATTAAATTTTCCCCTTTTGAAATTATAATCCTAAGTTGGGATTTGCATGGATTTGAAGGTTACTGATAGATCTTTTTACTTTGAATAGCTTGTAAAAAGATTGTTTGTGGAAATTCTTTTCTAGTAATCTTTTGTTGATCTTTTTCAAGTTTATTTATTTTAATTTGCAGGGTTCAACTACAGAAGATATGCAGCAGAAACAGGAAGTATAAATAATCTAATAAACTTTGTTTATGTAATAATGGGCTTGTCATATAGCTCTTAGCAATTATATAGCAACTCCATAGCAACACACAAAGTTTTATTTGAATAAAGATTGATGTAATTACATCTATCTAATCTTTGATAATATTTTTCAGTCTGGAATTTTCAATGTATCTATTCTTCTTAACCATTGTTAAATGATGTTAATAATATTGTATATATTATTCCAATTTGGTATTTCTTTTTTTTTTATTTGGTTCATCTTACTTTGAAAAATTGAAAATTAACATTATTTTTGTGATACGTGAAAATTTGTTTAAACTATCTTTTTTTTTTAAGGAATTGGATCGCAAAGCTGCTGAGCTTGACAGAAAAGAGGCAGAATTAAGAAAACGAACAGCCGATGGTTAGTAAGATGTTGTACATTTATGTTATGTGATTTATTTTGACTAGGGAAGATGGGAGCTTAAAATCTCTGTGAACTAGTTACCAACTTTAATGCCCAAGTTTTCACTTAACATTGATGACATCTTGATTGACTTTTTCTAGGCGATGGAAACAAAAACTTTCCTCCACTTCCCAAATGTTGTTGTGTCGGTCCTTGTTTTTATCATGACATCAGTATGGACATACCTGTTGAGTATCAACGGACTTGTAGAATGCTTTTCATTTCTTGGCAATGTAAGTAAAATGTTTATGTTATGGTGATGATTGATTGGAAATCCTGACATATCAGCATAAAAATTATCTGAGAGAAGAATTAAAAAGCTTTTTCTTTTGCTTGATTGTAATATTTGAAGGTGCCCACAAAATCAGTTCACCAGAATTCCGTTGACATTTGCAACAGGGGCTTCAAAAAGTTGACCGTTAAATTATAAAACTTTTTCACGATTACTTTCTCTTCTAGTATATGTTTTGGCTTTATTCATGAATGTGCTGAGTGCATTAGCAGGTGTGGTTGAAAATTATGATGATACACCCATGCTGTTTGGCATTGCATTACTGTATTTTGTGCTGTTCCCAATCATGTCTTTTGTCTCCTGGTATAGGCCTGTTTACAAAGCATTAAGGTATACTAAGCTTTCTAGCATTTTCTTGTTTAGGTTGTTTTGATTATAAAGAAATATTCTTTTGTCTGATCAAAATTAGAACATTGATCACACAATTGATACACAATCTTGCTTGTTGTTGTCATAATTTTAGCATAAAAGTTCATCTCAGCACGATTGCTTTGGAATAAGATGGAAATAGAGGTGTTGAATTCCCCAAGGTTGAGTTGCTCCTTTTGTAGTCCTACTTTTGAAAGATTGGCCTAAATCCCTAATTTAGTTTCAGCTCTTCCCTTACTACATCGTTGAATCTTATAGCATATGTCTAGGATTAGACACAATGTCTAATTAGTTGCATTACACAATTCAGTATTTGTTGATTTGTATTGATGTTATTGTATTTTCTTTTTTCTTTGTAGGAGCAATAGTTCATTCAACTTTTTCCTGTTCTTCTTTGTCTTCTTCTGTCAAACTGTTCTGATGGGCGTTTACGCTTTGGGGATCAATTCAATGGGAACTTGGTAAGAGAATATCCTACATCAAACTTCTGTCTTATCTGATAATTTGATGGCCTAACCAACCATTGGAGAGGAATGGAAGTCGCTCTTTCATGTTGTTCTTTTGTTAGTGCAGTGCATGTTGGTTAGCACTAAAATGAGTGCTTAGAATCCAGACCTTTTACAGTGTAGTTTGAAAGCAGGATCCAGCCAAATTCTGTAATCTATTGCTTCCAGATGTTTAAATCTTTCCCAACCTTCAGAGCTTAAGCATGTCAGAAGAAAATTTCTACATTTAGTACCAGATAAACTTCTGTCTTCCCTAATTTAATGAGGAAAGGGCTTTAGTAAAAACTGTAAATTAGCATGTCATTAACAAGTTGCTCCTGGAAAATGTTCTTCCTGGAAAATTATATGTGTTCTTTTTATGATTGCTCCTGGATTTTCTTAACACAACAGAGTTCTGCTGGAAAATTTGATGTGTTTTATTTTCTAACACTCCTGGATATTTTCCAAACATATATTTTTCTGAAATTAGTAAAATAAAATTTATAACGAAACTTCAAAACTGTTCAAAAGACTAATAAGTTTTTAATATTCATAGTGTGCAAGGGGGTTCCAGGTCCCACCTGAAATTTACAGTCCCAGCACAATCCAATTCCCCCACCTGAAAT
Source organism: Tiaropsis multicirrata (assembly GCA_032270745.1). Lineage (NCBI taxonomy): Eukaryota > Metazoa > Cnidaria > Hydrozoa > Leptothecata > Tiaropsidae > Tiaropsis > Tiaropsis multicirrata. The sequence goes on from JAUJPO010067168.1 coordinate 6,562, forward strand.
ATCTGAGATAAGGTCCCACCTCTTTACCTTACTGGGTGCCACCTTAAAACAGGGTGCCACCTTAAAACAGTACTTTAATAGAGGGACCCGGCCCATAACTTTGAAGCATGATAATAATAACATTTGATAAGAAAAGAGTTATTCTTTATGGTTTGTTAAGAAATGGCGCAGCAGGGGAAACTTGTTTGGAAATGCTGGATGAATCAATAGAAAATGTATGAAAGACTCCAAATCTCACCTAAATGAATAAGCCCCCAACATAACCTTTATCCTCCACCTGAAATCCAAAAAATTTAAACTCTCAGCGCAGCACAACATTTACGACCCAAATCAACAAACCCCCCCCCCCCCCAGCAAAGTGGGGGTGTGCACCATATCATAATCTCACATTGTATTATTAATTCATGTTAAAGAAGACTTATAGTTTTACTAAGGTAAGGCTAATATTAATTTTTGTTTCTCAACTTTTTAGTGGTTGGATAAATGCAGCAAAGATTGCTTCTGGGGGAAACCATGGTGTCTCGATTATGTTCTTCATTACAGCTGCTCTCTTCACGCTCTTAGTCTTTGTCTATATTTACTTGTTAAGAAGGGTAAGAGAAGGAATTATTGTTCTGTTGCGTGTTAAGTTAAGTTAAGTTTTTTGTCCTGTATCTTTTTATCGGTTTTTGTTCAAATTTGGAAATATCAAGGAAATTTACTTTGTCAAAAGATTGATATTTTGTTGAATTTTGTTGCAATTCAAATCTAGTTTAGTTTCAATCTTTTTCTAACCAATCAAAATAAAGCAATTCATATGACATAGACTAAACAGTGAATTATTTTCTTCAACTTTTAGGTTCATCAAATATTTAGATCAAGTGGTGCTACAATGCAAAAAGCCCAAAAAGAATTAGCTGAAGGAATGGCTTCAAACAAGGCAGTTCAGAAAGCGGCTGTAGATACCGTGTCTGCAGGAATTGCCTCTCAACCATGAGATTTTACTGGTCTTTGAATACGATTGACATAATTGTTAAGTGCTACTAGTATTTTCTTTGACTTATAAACTCTTAGTGGATTTAAGACAGCAAAAGAAAACAGGAACAGAATTTGGGAGAGCCCACTCCTAGTTAAAAAGATTTGATGTGTTTTATCATTCACGTTTTTAGTTTGTGACAAACAAAGTATTTTTAAATAAATGTTTTTGGGAGATTTCACTTCCACTCTAGTTTTTCTTTTAAAGTATAGGTTATTTTGTATTCAATCCATGACGTTCTAAATCTGAAGGCTTAGCAAGCGTGCAATGATGTCACTTAGTTGGAGGTCTAATTTTGAGGATGTTGCGTTTAAAAAGAACAAATAGAAAAATCATCGAGTATATCAGAATTAGGTCTCTGCCACAATGACGTTGCTGCAAGTTTGCTGAACTGATTTAGAATGCCATGTTTAAAACTATATTAATATAATCGTACATGTTGGAGCTCCTATCCTGCAATAATCAATTCATAAACTTTTAGTTTTGTGTTAAATTTCCTAACTGAGGTAATGTTGATCAAACAACTGCTTTTGAAAGAGAAAGTGAAATCATTGTTAATATAAAAACCCTGCTCTGGAAGTCTTAATTGTATTTGTCTTTTTTTACATTTTGAACTTGCGTACGCAAATTGGTTTGTTTTGCTCACTTTTTTATCACAATGATAAAAAAATAGACCAATTCCAAGAGAAGATATTGGTAACTTGATCAATAAGTGAGCAAATTGACATTAGACTTTGGTTTTAAACAAAGACGAAGTTGACAAAAACCTATAACAATACATTTCCAGACCAATTATATTTTTACTGTCGATGGTGAAATATAGGAGCTCCTAAATTGCACCCATACACGTCTTCATAAACGTGGTTGTAAATGATTTTCCAAATAAATTATTATCCTACAAATTTGTTGTTCTCTTTTTTTGAATTTCATTCCTTACCCCAAAAATACTGGTTGAATCTACCCATGTTAACACATCATGTATATCATAATTTTTTTATAATATATGTTATTTTTTAAATATAATACTATTTAATACTTTATCCACATTCATAGTTTAAAACACCTACACAAATTCGAGTGCTTGTCACCCAGATTTTTATGAAATGTGACAAGCATTTGGAGATGTTGGTTGTTTTAGTTGTTTGAAATTGAACAGAACAAACAAACAGTGTTAATCTTTTAATCTTCTATTTATTATTTTTTAATATATGAATTACAGGACCCATCAGTACAAGCACAGACATCCAAACCAAGCATGCAGCAAGAATACAATCCTTTTGATGGACAAAAAGTAATTTAATTTCTTAACTTATAAGCCTTATAAAACCTTCACCTAAATCAGAGAAATCGTTAAATTCACATCAAAAATTCACCTTAAACACATCAACCTAGTTTTACGCACAAAAAATCCCATTCACGCAAACTGCTTGGGGTCTTGTATAATTCAATACATTTGTAACTGTGATGTGACCATTTCTAAAAAAATCTATTCATAGTGAACAGCGTTGTAATTTTTGGAAATTGACAATATTATTCAAAAAGATGTTCTGTCCTTTCAATCCTATAATTACAATTCAAAACATTCATTTTGTCCCCTTTTTTAAGTTTATTAATGGTTTCTACATGGCTACCACCTACCACATCTAATTTTGCATGTTTGTTTACAGGGACAAAAAAATTCAGTTTTTAAAACTCTTTTTTTTTGTTTTGGGTTTGAAGCTTTTAGAAAAATGAAGACTTACTTAATAATAAGGGGATTAACTTGTTTTGCATGTTTGTTTAAAGTTGCATTATTGTTGTTTTAGTCTCAGCCACCACCACAGCAACCCGCTTATAGCAATCCTGTATCGTATGGTAACACAGCTCCAGCCACCATCGAACCGCAAACTGCACCCACATACCAAAGCAAACCGTTTAGCGTAAGTAATGTGAATTTCAATTTCAATTCTCCCATTTTTGATTTGATATATATTGTGAGCAAACTAAGAAATTATATTTTTGATTTGATATTGTGAACAAACTAAGAAATTCTTAGTTTGCTCAAAATATCAAATCAAAAATAGTTGTCAGGTGGTAACCTAAGGAACCTAATAACATAATAATAAAAGTAATAATATTGTGTGGCTACTTGACTAATAATATAACCTAAGGTTTTTGTAACTTTCTTCACTGATCAAAGATAAAGCACATTTACAACTAGTGTTTTTACCATTCTGCCATTTTTATTTAATAACGATTATTAACTCTTTCAGTGCCGCCAAGCCAAACATCGTTTTTCACCTTGTATCCTCTGATAGAAATTTTGACTTGATTTGAAACTGCATTTTCTTCAACGTTGGTAAAATTTGACGGCTTTATGTCTTTCCATTAGTGAGAAAACTTTTGCATTTGTTAGAATCCGGAAATGTTCTCTTTCTGGCAGTACTGAAAGAAAAATTGTTACACAACGTTAACAAGATAAGCTTTATGCAAGATTGGTTTAGAGGCCCTTGCATGTGTACCCATAACTGTAAATTCTTTATAATAATAGTAATAATTAGCACTAATGTGCCTTACGTAATTGTAGGATCAGACAAAATGTACGTGAAACAAAAATAGGTCTGTAAAACACAGCTTCATTTTATGTATTTCTTTGTTTTTTAGGGAGCAGCGGTAGCTCAAGATAACACTATGCGTCAAAGACAGGAGGTATGCCTTTCAAATTTACTTTCACTTGTGAATTTACTTTTTTCTTGATATCGGTGATAAAAAAAACAGGTGTTTTACCAGTCGGACGAGAGTAGGATGACTCTGCACCATAATACCTAACTTTGTTACCAATTTTATTTTGTTTCTTTGTTCTCAATTTCTTTCCCAATTTGCTGTGGATTCAAGACAAGGATGCATAAAATCTATAATAATTATATTTTAATCAAGAGCCTGCAAGAACTTGAATTTGGATGATTATGGTGAATAAATATTAAGATCTTGGGTGAAAATAATCCATGATATCCATCGTCTATAAAGCATCCTAAAAATTTGGGTGTTTGCCACTAGTTTTGGATTTTTAAACAATAAACATCCGGCTTTTTGGGACGTTTCCGTAGAAGTGATGACCTAATGGAGTATCATGGATGGAAAAATTAATTTCAATAGAGTAAAACTAAACATTAACTTTCATTTAAACATAATCTTTAGGAGCTTGAACGAAAAGCAGCTGAACTCGACAAAAAGGAGCAAGAGTTAAAACAAGTTCAAACTAACTGTAAGTTCCTTGTGGCTTGTCAACATGCTTCAACGAGCGTTCTCAACTTTAAGAAACTTTCATTTTCAGCTTTGGTCTTATTTTACTCCTCCAATTATCATTGGCTCTCTGCTTGAAAAATAAAGAGAATGAAACACTCGCATGTACACGTTTTTTTTAATTATTAGAATATTGTGACCAAAACAAGTCTTTGGATGTTCATAACTTTTCTGAAATGCGAGCGATAAAGCTGTTCTTAATATGTTCCTACTATGTTCTTAATTTTATTGGGAAAAAACATTTTAGCTGTTTAGAAATTACCATTGGAAGGGTTACAATGTTCCTAGCCAAGTTCAGATTACCTTTTTGGTTTTTGAAGATTTGTTTTCTTATAATATAATAAAGAACGTCTATTCAAGAAAAACCAACCATCATTTAATTCATCTTCCAATTTGAGGCCACGTCGTTCTTTCGTATGAAAGTCTCTAAAAATGGCTTTTACAAAAGAGACAAATTTTTGCCTCGATGCCTCGTTCTCCAAACTCGTTTAAGAGACTTTACTACAGAAAACTTGAGACGTGTTTTCTTTTTCTTTTCTTTTTTCAGTGCCCAATTCAAACAACTTTCCACCTTTTCCCAAGTTCTTTCCGTGCAGCCCTTGTTTCTATCATGACATCAGTTCCGACATCCCAATTCAATCACAAAAAACTTGCAAAATGGTCTTCTATATCTGGCAACGTAAGTATCTAATCCAGTTGTTCGGCTTATTTTACTGACCAATCTTTCTGCCTAAACATATGTTAAGTTCCCGAGATAAATCACGATGACGATAGCGGGTCTTGTAGCCTATGCTCTAAATAGCGTATATTCCTACAGGCTAGTCCGTGTCAAGGTAGATATGAATATCCCTTTGTTCTAAAACGAAAATCACTATTTTCCGTTCTACAACAAAGGCTGTAAAGACCCGATTGTCGTCGTGACCCATCTCGGGTACTGAAGCTCCCTATTTAGCTTTTAAAGCCCGGTCACCACCCATCGAACAGGTCGCTCGCATCAAGCATTTAGCCTTCAGTGAAGGAGAAAAAACATTTCAACTTTATTAGAGATCGCTCGGCTATCATCATTTGTATCGAACCAATGGAATCGTTGCAATTCTTTTTCGAACAATTGCGTTACAGCACTGTTTAAAAAAGGTGGCGCGATCTGCTCGATTAGTGACTTTACACCTCAAGAACTCCAAAAAACTTTACACATGTCCCAATAACTCGAAGTAATCTAGAATATTAATATTATGAAGGATGTGTCAGTTAGTGTTGTGTTTAATTATTTATTTATTGGACCTACCTGGAGGTCCTATAAATTACTGTTGTTCGTCCGTCTGTTATGAAGTTTTCTCGAGATTGGTTCATTAGTTATTTCTGATTTTTGGCACAAAGACGCAAAAT
>JAUJPO010067179.1:0-12243 GCA_032270745.1 Tiaropsis multicirrata
GCACTTCCAAATCGTTTGTGGTTTTGAAAATTCGTGGGAATTTCCCTTTTTTCTCAAATATTACGACCTTGATTGTACAGTACAAAGGCCAGAAATATAAGGAAAATCAAACCTTCATCTTCCTCATATCCGTAGAGGGTCTGTTCCTATTCGCAATTCTAGTTTGTTTGAGACTTTTCAACTACTAAAGCGTATTAACTTAAACGAGCGTGGGTGAAATAGAGCAGAGGCAGCATCAGAAATGTCTCTACCAACCCTCTTTATGACAAGTAGCTGTTGTGTTATCAGCAGTCCCTAGAAATATTTTGCCGAACACCAAGAAGAAACCCACACTACGGTAAGCTTTTTTTCAAACTGTGAAAGGCGGGTTTGGGTACGGGCTATATCGCAGAGACTACTTCTTCACGGGGAATTTACGGCAAAAAAGACAATATACAACAATACAGTTTACACGACCTTCTTATTCAATTTCAACATATTTATTTAAGAGGAATTTCTTATTCACTTTCTCCTGCGTTACTATTGTACGATTTCGTTATCATTATGATTATCATTATTTGACTAAGCAGCAGCAGTATTAGTAGTAGCAAAATCGGATTCACTGAGTTAACTGGGTGCAACTAATCGGATTCACTGAGTTAACTGGGTGCAACTAATCGGATTCACTGGTTAACTGGGTGATGCGACTAATCGGGTTCACTGGTTAACTGGGTGTTGAAGTGTAACCTTTCAACCAGGACATTGGTTAACATCAGGGAGCTAGTAAAGAAAAGTTGATTTGCCCGCGATAAACAATAGTTGGAATCTAAATATTTGCGAGATAATTATATTTGCTCATTTTGAGCATAACTAGCCAACCAGAAAAATGTTCTCAATTATTAGAAGTAAGCTGTACTAAAAAATATGGCTGTCGTTTTGCAAACTCGACCATCTCAAATTATAGAAACAATGTAAATTGAAAAGTTGGAAATAAAAGAATGTCAAATTGACGATGAAAACGAACAGGATATTGGTCTGCATTTTATTACTATTGGGTAAGTCAGGATTTTTCCGAAATACAGTATGAAATGAAGAGAGTACAAAGTCGCTTTTACCGCAGCATATACTAGCTATAGTAGCTATAAAAATATGAATATCTTCAACTTAAAGATGGGCTTTTATGCAATGGTAAAGAAGAAAGTTACAAGCAGAGACATCGGAATTATAATGGAAACAAACATTACCACCATTGCAATTTTTGATAAAATGTACTACTTTTTTTTTAGTTGGAAGTTTTCAATGTAAAGAGAATAGGAGGCTACATACCAGTTCTAACAATGTCAACGTGAAGGGAAGAGCAACGTTGGCTGACCATGGCAAAAAGCAAACCATACATGGTCACATTCACCAAAAGAAAAAACCGTCCCTAAATGAAGAGGAGACATTTCTTCGTGGCTTTCTCAACGACGTCAAAGAGCTGGGTAGTACTAATGATGATCAGAAGACATTTGAACTATCAAAAACATTACACTCCAACACATTTTATAAGGCGTTAGATAAGAAGAGGATCAAAATTACATACCATCCAAAGAAAGAGAAGAATGCGAGTAAGAAAAACAAACATAAGCAAGCAATCAAAACGTTGACCAAACCTTCAACAAAAACACTAAACAACAACAATGGCATTGCAACAAATAAACAAACAAATTCTACAAAACATTCAACAATCACTAGGAAACAAGCAATCGAGAAAGAACTAAATTTTCTGGAATACTTGAATCACAAATCACCTGAACAGAAAGAGAAAAGACCAAATAAACGAGAAAATATCACTGTTCATAATTCTGTTCAAAGTAGTGCCAAGTTAGATGGCGTCAAACTTGGAAAACGATTTGATGTTCCGTTAGTAGCAAAAGATTTCAAACATAAAAACATAACAGTTCAAAACTCAGTAAAAAGTACTGCAAAACTAGACGGAGTTTCTCTCGGTAAAAAACAAACTATTTTGAAATTGAATGTTCAAGAACCCTTAGCTTCCAAGCGAGGTAATACTTCCATCCATAATTCAGTGAAAAGCAATGCAAAATTAGATACAGTTCCTCTCTCTAACAAACAAAAGAATGTATTGAAAAGTGTTACAGCACAATCCGTTCAAAGCGAAAGAGATGATAAAAAAATACCGATCTTGAACAAAAGAGTAACCGTTCTGGATAAAACAATATCTGCACCATTGAACCCCAAGAAATCAATCATCCCACAAAGACATCCAATTTTGTTTTCCAAAGCACTTTTTATAAGGAACACCAAAAGGGAAAATATATCAGTTCATAACTCTGTTCAGAGCAGTGCAAAATTAGATGGTGTTAAGCTCGGAAAGCGATTCAACGTTCCAAACAAACCAGTAAAAACTTCTTTCAAACGTGCAAATGTTACAAATCATAACTCAGTGAAGAGTTCTGCAAAGTTAGATGGCTTGAAAATCAGGAGGGCGAAAATACCACTAACCCATTTCGAGAGAGAAAGTATGAAAATTCATAACTCAGTGACGAGATTGGATGGAGTTGCTCTCACTGAAAGACAAGACACGACTGAAGTCTTTAACAAAAGGGAAAATATAACAGTTCATAATTCAGTACAAAGTACTGCAAACTTGGATGGTATTTCTCTAGGTAAAAGACAAAACCTTTTAAAAATCAGAGTTGAAAAACCTTTGGCAGTTAAGAATGGAAATACACAGATAAAAAACTCGGTGAAAGGTATCGCGGTACTACAAATCGAGAAAGGCAATGAATCGCCAGCAGCTGTGGCTAAAGTAGCCCCGGTGATTGTAAAATTAACAACAAGTGAACTAAACAAACCAAAAGCTACTATCAAGAAGAGTTTAACTTCCTCTAATGAAGGTCCAGATTTGAGTGGCAAAACGAAAGCCGGTCAAAAGCAACCCAATTTGCAAGAAGAAATGGAAATGTTCAACAAAATTACCGAAACACCGTTCGGTCAAATGGAGATGAACGAAAATATGGGTTCCATCGTCACTGAAGCTAAAATGCCTGAATTGAAATCAAAGAAGAAAGACAAATTGATAGAAGAGAACGTGGTTAAGAAAATGAAAAGTGAAGCAAAACCGACTATGAAGAGCACCATAGGACCTATAGGAGCAACATCACGAATGATAGGCTCCAAGAAGAAAACGATTCAGAATCAGACCCAATCATATCCTTATCAACGACACACCATTGTTGTACGACGCGTTCCCGTTCAAAACACAACCCGAACGGATTACAATCGGAATATGTCAATCGTAGATTCCACAATAATCCACCGTAAATCTCAAGTCTTGTCTGAACAGAACAGAAAGAATGTGAGACTTTCATCATCAAGGGAAGTGGAACGCTTAACGAATACCGGTTTGTCTCGCTCACGACAAAAAAGACAGATCAAACTCGAAGGGCAGAATACAAAACAAATACAAAGTGAGTCAATATTTCAACATCTATATGAGAAATAGTGTCAATAGTGTCAAATGCTTACACATCATGATATAAAAAGTTAAATGTTTCTTTGTAAAAGGGCGAAATGGCTTTTTCTCGCTTAAATTAAAAGTATTTTTTAAGGTCTGAGATAATTACTTTCAGTTCAAAACTGTACCGCTTGATCATATAAATTCATGGAACTTTTCTTGCTGACAGACGCGACTGAAAGTTATTGAAAGCTAATTAAAAAAACATGCATAAGAAATAGATTTGTTTGAACGCGTTATTGACTTAGCAAACTGCTATAAAATTTCACAGAAAATAACTTGCTCTTTTCACATATTAGGGAGATAACAACATATCCGTATGATTTATTGAGATGATGTTAAATTTTTAACATTCCAAAGACAGACAATAAGAGTGATGGAGTATGAAACGGTTGACAATTAATTTCAAATACCGTTTAGTTATAACATGAAGCAATGTATCCCAAGGGACTCTTAAAATGATCAACATTTTATTTTTTCAGGTGACATAGCGAGTCAAGATAAGAATTTGTTTTCTTTTTTGCACCATGAGTCACAAGATGAGATAGACAATCAAATTCAACAACACAATCAACAAAAAGACGAGGCAAATCATCAACCTGAATATATCAGCTCCTTTAAAAGTAGGTATTTCAACAAAGAATGAAAGTCAAGTCAACAGTCGTCTCCGTCAAATCGTTTATCTCAAACACCTTCTGTCTTAGGGAATACAAAGATTGAAACGATAAGCTTTGATATGAAAGACAAGGATATATGAAAATCCACGATGAATGATAAAACTGTAAAGAAACTGATTTTTTTCTTTAGACAACTTCCCTGCAGAGAAGAATGTGTTATCAACGCGTTCCAACTCCACTGGAGGAGGTGTCGATGATGATGATGAAAATGAAGGGACGCATTATTATGATCCTGGCACGCCTCTTCCAATAACCAACGGTGGCGGGGGCAGTGAGGAGCAGCCTGAAGAAAGGTCTACCTCCACTCATCATGGAGATGGCGGTCATGGAGATTGGTGGAAGGACTACTTCCCACACCATGGTACTTGGGATGATCCAAATCATGTTTATGGTGATGCACAAATGGTTCATCACGTCCCTTGGAATGCAATGTTCCCTCGACACAGCTATCTTCCTCATGAAGATCTCTTAAATCACCAGCATCATTCATACATGGGCAACAAATTTCATCAATCATATGAACGACACAATCCTAAACAGAATCAAGGTTTTCTGGGAGACAATCCAGCTAGTGCAGAAGTAAATTTCTTTGATGGATCATTAGTTCAGTCAAATAACAATCACCACAACAAGCATGACCATCCTTATGGACATAATACACCCTACGTTGCAGGTGATGCCAATAGAGAGGAAGATGATACATTTGAAAGTGTTCATGGTGATCTTTGTGTGGAGAAACGAGATAGAATATGTTCATATAGTGGTAAGATTAAAATTCTTAAGAATCTCTTTTTGGTATTTTCAACCTTCTCCGAGTTAGGTTTTCCTTAGCTTAGGTTAACGGGGAAGTGTAATAAGGCAGAAATGAATAATTATCTCTTGGAATCATCAATGGCTTAACAACTTTCATAATATATCAATGCTTATTATCTTAGGTTCACGAAGAACTCACGAAGACAGTCATCACGATGTCAAACATCACGAACACCACGATCATACACATGAACATATAGATCACCATCACGACCGCGACCACGACCACGATCACCATCATCATTATCACCATGACGACCATGATAGTGATGATCATGGAGATGAAGAATATCACCATGACGACGAAGGAGAACATCAACATTACTATGACGATCATGGTTATGGAGGCAACCATCATGGTAGCTATGGACACCATGATGATTGTAATGATCACCATGACGACTGTCACCATGAAGACATACACCATCATCATGATCATCATCACCACAACCACGAACATGTTCATCACCATCACGATCACGAACACCACGATCATGAACACCACCACCATCACCATGACCACGATCATCACCATCACCACCATGACGACCATCACCATGACAACTACGGTCATTATGGAGGTAATGGTTTCCACCACCGTTCATCAGAAGAAAGAATGGTTGAATTTCAACGTAACCCACTTGATCCGCACGGAGTGGATATAAGCGACCATCATGATCACGACGAGCATCATCACGAAGCTATCATTGCTCCTATACCACAAGCTGTCGAGCAAATTGCTGTTGATCCTTCAAATCACGTTCATTATTTATCACGTGATGACATGCATGATTTACATTATGATAATGGATTGTTCCAACATCATGATGATCATATTGAAAGATTTCATGACGATGACCATCACCATGACGACAGCCACGAAAGTCACCATGACGACCATGAAGATTATCACCATAACAATCATCACGAAGATCACCATGACGACCATGGAGATGATCACCATGACGACCATGAAGATTATCACCATAACAATCATCACGAAGATCACCATGACAATCACCATGACGACCATGGAGATGATCACCATAGCAATCATCACGAGGATCACCACGAGGATCACCATGACGATCATCACGAACAAGGGTAGGTTTCAAAAACATCCAACTTTCAAAACTTCACCATTATAAACAAGAATATTATTTTGTACACTTGTTTGAAGGAATTGATTTTATTCTCTTCACCAGGTACATGCCACACCACAATCCACATGAATATGAGCATCATGAATTAGATCATCCAGTGCACGATCATGTTCATCAAACCACTGACCATGGAAGTTTCCATCCTTCTTATAGTAAACACGATGAACACGACGAACATCACCACGATCTATACGACGAACACGAACACACATTCCCAGCACCTCTACATCAATCAGCATTCATACCATTATTCTCACCACCACAAAGAGAACTACCAATGTTTCAAGTTCAACATTTACATCAAGATGATGTTTACCATGACCATTATCACCGGAGAAGAGCAAACATTGAAGAAGAAGACAAGTTCCAACGGAATGTAAAGAAACTGATGAAGAGTCTAGATATTGAAATATTGACTGAGAGAAGGAATGAAAAGAAAAGAAAAATTTAATGTGGAAACTAAAAGTATATAGGAGAAGTGGAACTGCAATAGACTGAGCAAAGAGTGGAAAATTAAATAAAGAAACAAATAAAAAGACATGAATTGAAAAGATTTTTCAAAAGGTTTTTCAGCAGTCTTCTGTAAAATCAAAGACAACAAAGTTACTATGTACACGAGTTTAAAATAATCATATAACATAACGTCATAAATTATATAAGTCTTAAGATTTATCAAATCTATTTACAGATGTTAGATCTACTTGAAATCGTTATTTTTCCTAAGAAGAAATATTACAAACTATAAAAAATTTCAATTTTCAATTTTCGGGCTTGCGAAGAGATTCGAAACCAAAGTACTCAAATTCGAAATATTGAATATTGAATATCGATATACAGTCAACACATTCAAATCTTAGGGAAGAAAAAAGGTACGTATCTTTGACCTTGGTCATTTAAAAAAAATATTTCTAACTATTCTTTGACCCAACCCAGTCACATGAGTCGAGTTTCGCTTATTTGGGTGTTATTGAAGGGATTAGTTTATCATTCACGTGATAAGAAGTGATAATCTTGACAAAATATTTTTAACCGATCAACTGATCTAATCTGAAACGGAGTTCAAGATTCCAGGAGTATCTTCACTGTAATTTGGTCGACCTAATTTTGTCAACAAGAAGTTTACTGCAACCTCGTTATCAACCAAAACATAGGAAAAGACGTTTTGAGGTGGCTAAAAATTTAGTCTATGAAAAAATATAAATATAAATTTCTGTCTAAAAAAATAAAATTACTGTATACAACGTTTAATAAAGGAACTCTTTGTTAATCATGGTTCCTTCAAAAATGTTAAAAATAAATTTGAAAGAAAGAAGTCTTAATTTCTTTTTCTCGACAACCTTGACAATAAATACGTGGACGTGTTCAAAACAACCAGTAAATCACGCATGCCAAAAAACAAATTTTAGAAGCAGAAAAAACCGACTCAATAGTTCACCTCTCTCGCGAGGGGTCAAAAAAACTAGAAACTTACTTCTATAGTCTGTACGAATTGCAAAACTAAAAAAGTCAACATTGCAAAAGTTTACGGAATAGTATATTTGATACCGTCAGAACCGAAATTTAATTCAGGTTAACATACTAAAAGCCTGACTCGGAGGCTCTTGGGGGAAATCTTTTATAAGCAAAAGTTTGCTATTCTTAGGCAAGGGATTAAGGGGCTGAAAAAATTCTACCAACACATGAAAGCTCTCAAAAAATTATAAAAGACTTACCAGCTATACTTGCTTAAAAGTCCTCCCTAACAACCTCTGAGTGAGGCTTTTAGTTTTAGTATGTTAATCTACATCAAATTTCCATTCTGACGGTATCAATAATGCTAGTCCGTAAATTTTCGCAACATCAATTTTTACTTCGGCAAGTCTATTAACAAAATAAAAAGCTATCAAAAAGAAAACCTCATTAATTGATCATCAAGATAGTCTCGATGAAATATTATACAGCCAACACCATATATTGATAGTTTTCTATCAGACTGAAATTTTTTCATAGAAATCCATAATGCTGAATACTTGGACCAACAACATGACCATTCTCTCCTTCGTGAAAAATACACCAATTGTACCGGTTAGCTTTTCACATACTTACATTCATCTTATGACAATACGAAATCGTATCCTGTGAGCGTTTCCACTGCCTTCATTTTCATCGTCGTCATCATCATCGTCATCATCATCGCTGCTAAACGAATCTTCATCACTTGAAAATGTTCTATGTTTCTTCAAAGACGTTGGCTTTGGTTGGTTTGCATCGCGAAAATACCGCAAATATTTGATCAAGATTTTTGGTAATGGTAAATCGTTCAAAATGTCTAGATTGTGGAAGGTGATTTCATTTTCGGTTGTATTGTTGAAGACCCTTTGTAGAATGACTTGTCGAGAAAGTTCTTTCAATGATGAAGGCTGTGTATCTGCAAAACAAAAATAAAAAATCTAAAACACATTTAATTTTCTAAAAGTTCAATTGACAGAAAAGCACATTCTTTGATAGATTCAGGAGAAATTATAGAAAAAAAGAAATTAGGAAGCTTGACCAATTTTAGTTATGGAAAAACTTGTCTACCTTATCCCTGAACACCAGTACCCTAATAAAATCCGCGTGGATAGCCACTTTGGTGAAGAAAATTAAAACCTCATTGCAAAACACCGAGTTTTAATTTACAGCGACGACTTTGAAAATTTGAATGCACAGTTTTCACGTGTTTTCTCATCCCAATGATAAAAACTGCGCAAAATCGAAGCCCTGGTGGAATGGAGAGTCACTCAGGTGGAGTACGAATATCCACAGGGTATTGAGACGTTTTTTATTGCATATAAAGGATGAAATCCACTGATCTTAAAAGTCAATAAAAAAAGTCGATAATATCACTTACATATCCTTATATTTTTAGTATCGCCAGGTCGCTCGTCAATTAAATCTGAGAACTGAACATTGAGTAATGACTTCTCTTCCCATTCTGTTTCTGAGTTCTTGTTGAATTTCATCAGCTGAAATTAACAATAATGAGTGGTTAAAAGTCAATTTGAAGTTGTTTATTTTATAGTTGAGCCCAATAAATAGTGAATTCAAAAGAAAGTTCGACTTCAAAATAACAGAAAATAAATTACAAAAAAATAAAATTAAAGCTTACATTTTCACCAGTTGGCAAAATCAAAATACCTTCAACTTTTACCAACTCTTTTATTTTTTCCTTCAAGTGTAAATCAGTTATTCTTGCACCAACATAAACACGATCGTATTGACGAAAAGTTATATCGAAAGAATGTACATTTCCTTGAATGATGTTAGGTCTACAAAAGTTGGTCACTTGAAATCCATGGCTGTATTTCATAAAACGTTCTATATTAGAGTTTGAATATTCTATTGCATCTTCATAAAGTTCAATACCATGATTTGCATCATACGGTCCCAAAACTTGTCCAACAACCGTTGATAGAAATCCTGTACCACTTCCAACATTCAAAAATGAAAGACCTACAGAAAAATAAAGGAGAACAATTTATTTGCAAGACTATCAAGCAATTTCAGATCAGTGCATACTTACATTGTACGGTGGGAGTACGGTGGAATTTATAGGTTAGAAAAACCCACCGTACATTGTCACCTTAAGTGGATTAATGTTCGCAGTTTTTGCAATTTTTGGCCATTTTCGCAAAATTTAATCCTCACAAAATGTTTCATTTCATGCTTTTTGCCGAAATCCCCGAAAATAAAAAAATCTAGGTAAAAAACAGGGAAATTTTCAAAATTAAATCCACTTAAGGTCACTAGAATCAGGCAAACGCCCTTTGCCTTTGGGTGAGTGCAATATCATTGGTCACACTGCTAATATTTTGGTTACTTTACTTACTTTACTTACCTGATATCGTAGTATTTTGAGGTTAGAATCCTCTGTACAATGTATGGTGGTATCCAGGGTCGTTAGCCACAATACATTAAAACATTTTATTTAACTTAAATTTTCAATATGAAAAACACGCACAAGACAAAGACACTAGGGTTATTTCAAACATTGACAAAATTCTACAATGTATCAAATCTCACAAATCAGAAAACAGAATTACCTGGATGTAGATCCATATTCTCCATTACAGAGCAATAAATGCAAGGTGCACTTAGATGAAGGTTTCCAGATTTCATTGCTTGGTCTCGATACGCATCTTCATAAAATTCTCCTGGATAAAAATCTCCCCGGTCAACTTGTCTGAAAATTCTACATATTCGTGGGTCAGATAAATACTTTGCTTCAATCAAATTGTCCACTAATTCGTCATTGTTTTTCCCTTTAGGGACGACACCACCCATTGCGTCCTATAACCAAGATATCAAAAGTCAGAAACTGTTTACATAAGGATTTCTAATAATCGAATATTGTTTCGACCCTTTCAAAACCATTTTTCATAAGTAACAAAATTAAATTTCAAAACATTCGATATAGTATGGGGTGTCTTAGTAAAAAAGAATGTTTGGCCTTCAAATAGAGCCCTTATTTATGCCGGTTTTAATATAAAAGAACCTATGGAAACAGGGGTCTCAAAATAAAACAGGCATAAATTCAATAACATAAACAGGTTTTTACACTAATTAATTGTGAGTTATTGTTTAGGGCTTTTTTCAAAAATTTAAATGTTCTGAGACTTGTGGTTTTTGGTCGATTGTACACGTGATCAAGTTCTAGCAAACCTTGTGGTAGCTTGAGTTACGTTTCTTCTTCATTTTTGAGGAAAACAAGTTATGGGGATGAAAAAGGTTTAAACTCTGTTTTAACTTCACCACAACTTGCCCTCCATGGTTTTGGGGTGTCCTTGTGAAAAAATGGTTTTAGAGGTAAAAGCATACTAGGTATATTTTCACTGAATTTCCTTGAAAAACCTCTGTTTGACTATAAATCAAGATTCATCATCTTCAAAGAATATTAACAACACATTTAAAAAGCACCAAAACTTAAAAAAAAACCATGCACATTACATAAAATACTATGGAAAAGGGAGCAGAGCATCAATGTCATTTGTTGAATGATAATCAGGCTTCAGAGCACTCCTTCTTATGTTAAAATTTTGATTCTGCTTATCGCAGACCTCCCAAACCAAAAATTAGCTTTACATTTTTGGATTTTAGGATATCTTAGGACAAAATTCTTTCAATTTTATTACGTCATATAGCAGTCAAAATCTGCAGAAACTTTCCAGTTTTCTACAGTTCAACTAATATGTATATATATACTTCGTTATAAAAAATTCAAGTGGTTAATAAAACTTGATATGCAAGGGGTAAGTAAGCTGATGTTGAAAATTTCCAGAAGGTCTTGTAGAAGTAAGTTCTTCAACACCCCTGTATGGTTTTTTAAAAATTTCTTTTGTTTCAGTGACACCAGTAATAATGATATTAGGGGAATGACATGGAAACGGGGGAAACAACTTAGAAACGCAGGGATAATAATCAACAACAGAAAAAAAAAATCAAGACGATTCCAATGGACAAGATCATAATGAAAAAAGTTTTTGGTTTATCTATGTTCAAAATGTTTTTCCGTATATGAAACAGGGCGTAATCAAATGTGCTTTTGAAATCTGATTAATGACAATGTTGGAAAGCAAAAAGGCACAGTTGGCAAACAATATAATACTCAAGGATGTCAGGCTTCAGGATTTTCTCCCTTTTTCCACTTTCCTATCTTCCATTCTGCTTTTCTGACTTTCTCCATCTATTTTGTGAGTTTCTAACTATTTTTGAGTGAAATCTGCCTATACTTACTATTTACGATGAAATATCTCCCACACCTCAGCTCGAACCACCAAATGCAAGAAACCTTGGATTCCAAACCCGGTGCCCTACCGACTGCGTTGGACGAGTCACAACAGGAATTGATATTAGTAACTACTTATAGCGGGTGATTTGCAGACCCTATAATATAAATACTACAAACCCTTTTTTTAAAAGGCAGGACAGCATCCGATAGAAACTAAAAAGGGCACTTTTTGGGGTAGTTTTGCTACAAATTTTAACATATGGGAGCATCCATAAAAGACGTCCGCACCTTAGGGGGGGGAGGGGGTGTGCTAAAAAGGAGACACAAGCGGACAGGGGGGGAGGG
>JAUJPO010067190.1:0-12243 GCA_032270745.1 Tiaropsis multicirrata
CAGGGCAAGCCCTCACCTTTATGATTCTGATTCTAATTCTGATTATTTATTTGCATGAGATAATAAATACCTAATTTCGTTATTTCGTTAATATGTAACAAAAAAAGTAGTTGCTAATAAAAATGAAAATGTATAAATATGTTTAAAATGTTAGAATTATAAATTTGAATACACCTTATCGGAAACTTTGCCTCCTCACAATGTTGTCACGCAACACATTTGCGGAGGTAAATAAAACCACGGCGGATTTCAAGCAAAATACCTTGAAAAATGTGTCCCAAAAAGAGCATGAAAATGACTAAAAGTGTATTTTTAGGAACATATAAACAAGCTAGATTTAAGCTAGGTTTGCCGCTATGTTTGCGGTAGGTTTGCGGCTACCATCTTAGAATTTCAATTTGTTTACCTCCGCATTTCAGCGGATCAATTTTAGCAATATTGTATTGGCGGGCTTTCCGGGACCTTCCGATAAGGTGTATTTAGAACAAATAAGTATAAATATATGTAAATGGTTAATCAAGAATTTATTTGACAAGTAAAAAGTTTGTAGGTTGGTGAATAGTAAAATATGATTAAAAAAGTTAAAATTGATTGTAAGGGCCAAAGCCAGTACAATAAAAACAATAAAAACAAATATCTTGCATGGGCAAGCGTATAGACAGGCAGTTGAAGTTAAGTTGAATCAAGATGTAAGAAAAATTAGGAAGCAGAAGAACCTGGAATTAGAGGCACATTTTAGGCTAAAAATATAGGTCAGGATAGGCACTAAATCAATTAAATTAAGTTAAAAGTTTAAAAATCTGTAAAAGTCTCAATTTTCAATTTGAACTCTTTCGTAATAACTATATTTGTGATGTGGTGTGGATTTCTGTTCCATACATGTACTGTGTTCGGAAAGAATGAATTTGGTACCGGGCTTGTATTCCTGTCCCATTTATTATGTATCCAGTGAATAGATTTCCGTTGGATTCTCTCTGCCTTGTTGATGAGTGATTTGTTGTCAACAGGGTCCCAGACTGTTGAAGCGTACTCTAATATGGGTCGTATGTAGGTAACATGCGATAACATGTGGTTTTGGTATCAGGATCAGGATCAGACTAAGACGATTAAGATGACTAAGTTTCTTTGTAGGAGTAAGCGGCAATTATTGGCTTTGGCTGCAATCTTTGCAAGATGTTGTTTCCATGACATGGTTTTGGTAAAAGTGACTCCAAGATATTTTGCCTCTGTCACACATTCCAACCTTTCTCTGTGTATTTTGTAGTGTGCGTCAATAATATTTCTTTTATTGGTGATTCAAAGGAGTTTATATTTATCCGGATGGAACTCCATGGACGACTGGTCTCTCACCCATCGAACCAGACTGTTAAGGTTTTCTTGAAGTGCTTCAGAGTCAGAGACAGTATCAATGATTCGATAAAGATAAGAGTCATCTGCGAATAGTGCTTTAGTATAGTGCATAATGACGTTGCGATGGCAAACCTTGTCAAAGACCTTGCTTAAATCCAGTAATATAGAGTTGACTTGTTTTCGATTATTCAATGCGTCCGTAAGCCAGTTAACGGTTTCAATCAGTTGAGTCTCACATGATCTGTTTTTCCTAAAACCATGTTGGTGCTGTGTTAGGAGATTGTTTGCTTCTAAGTAAGAGATGACATGGCTATGCACGATGTGCTCAAGGATTTTACACGTTATGGATGTTAAACTTATAGGTCTGTAGTTTTCAGCCTCAGAACGATTCTTTCCTTTGCCTTTATACACAGGGGTGACGAGCGCTTCTTTCCAGTCTGTTGGTAGTACGTTTTGCTGAAGGGAAGCATTGAATAACAGAGTTAGAGCATCTGCTATGTCCTCTCTACACTCTCTGAGAATTCGTGCTGATATACCATCTGGTCCGCTTACTTTGTTTGGGTTGATGGCTTTGAGGAGTTTGACAACTCCATTTCGTGTGACGACAATGTTGCTGATTTGGCAATCTTTTGTTTGTCCTAGTTCAGTAGGTATAGCACCATCATCGTCAGAGTAAGCACTTGCAAACTGTTTGTTCAAGATTCTTGCAACATCGCTGTCATTACTGAAGGTATTGTTAACCTTTAGTGGAGCAACACCAGATATTTCCGTTCTTTTTGATTTTACAAGTTTGAAAAGATTTTTTCTATTTTTGGTTGTTTTCTTGAGAAAGTCATTATATGCATTTGTGCATGCTTTTTTCGATGTACGAGCAGCTTCTTGTATCGTTGTACCGTTGTATCAACAGGGTTGTAAAAAAACTTCTTTAGCTAGCTTATTTATAATCTCCAAGCAGATCCATCGCTTCACTCACGGAATGCTGCGCTGTAAACCCCAGTGGTTCAGCAAGAGGATCTGCCAACGTTAGCAGGGTTTATCATGTGTTTTTCCACTTGAGAATGCCCGATAAAGTATTGGGCAAAAATCAGATTAAAATAGGCAAAAAAATCGAGTGGCAAAGGTGGGACCAAAAACCTGGCACCAAAGTTTGTTTGTGCTGTTTTTTTATGGAATTTGGTGCTTATAATGTTGTGAGTTTTGTCTTTGATGAATCAGAAAAGTTATGGAACACTCAGGGTAGCTAATGTTTGGTCATGCCTGTGTCCACCATGACTAAGAAGGCTAGATTCTTTGAAAATCTCTCAAAAATAGGCAAATTTTTGTACATTTTGTGGTGTTCCACTTTAAAATGGTATAGTTTGTTTTTTTCCATAACAAGGATCATAGAGGGGCATCAAGGGAGACTCTGGCATGATTTTCAGAAAAAATGGATTTCTTTTTGTTTTATTTTTTAAAATATTTGACTAATTTGACAAGATATCTGAATGTTTTTTCAGGAAGTTCTTATAAAAAACTCTCTTATGAAAAATGCTTGCGAAAACAAAAGTAAGCATGCGAATGATGGAGTAATCTGATTGTACAAAAATCTATGTGACGTCACTACACTCGAGCCAAGTTTTCTAGAGTGGGCGTGGATTTGTCAAAATTCTCTGACCAAAGTTCTCAGATCATATATTTCACTGCATCCCTTTAGAGCTACACGTGGTGTACACGTGGTGCTAGTGAAATATTGATCTATTAGCTTATTTATAGCAACAAAAATTGCAAACAAAAAGATTCTTCTTAACATTGATTCAATGAACAAGAAATAAAATAATACCTTTATACTCAACAAAATCCAAACTTCTTTGCCTGTGTGTCAAAAATTCAACTATATGAAAGAATTTGACATGTTTTCCAATGACATGTACGTTAGTATGTCATTTTGGTAGAATCAAAACATTTGATCTAAAGTCATTACAGTATGTATACAAATTATTTTGGTTGAATCAAACACGTACGACTCAAGTCAATTAATTTTTTTATAAGGGAAACACAAGGTAAGTGTTTTTTGAGAAAGGGATAAAATTATAGAAAAAATATGCAGGGGGGGGGAATAAATTTGTGAAAGAGAGAGAGAACTCTTGTTTTGATTTGATTATATTGGATTTTATCAGTATCCTTGTATAATCTTTGAGTATACCATAAAAAAGAAGAAAGTTTTAAGAACAACAAAAACATTGTTAATTAGAAAAAAAGTTTCTCAAGGGAGGAGCACAGGATTTTTTTCTCCAGGGGGGACCAACCTACTAGGACACTAGGCTTTTTGCCTATCTTGCCTACAAATTAAGATCGGCAAAAAGGCATATTTTTGGACTTGAATGGAATGGATACCTGTGCATAAGAGTTTTCTATACAAAATAGGCAAAAATAACAACTCAATTTTTGGCTCTTTGCAATAAATTTAGCAAGATCATTAAAAAGATAAGTTTACTTTGCTCTGTATTATATGCTTCATTTTATTTCAAAATTCCTTATTTATCGTAAATTTTGGCCCTAAAATATTGCTGTAATAGATAGTTATCGTTAAAATTATAGATGTAAATATTGCCATTCATTATAACATGACTGATAATTCCATCTCATTTTTTTTTTGCTGCTGTATAATCAAGGCAAATACCCTTCAAGATACTGAGTATGTGTCTCCGTATGTTTGGTGTTAAGCTCATGCCTGTCTTATGTTTTTATAACACAGCAACACTCACAGTATAGTCAGTTTTGAATATGATCCCAGTATTATCAGGTATATAATTTTAAACTAAATGTGCAATTTAGTACTTTTAGGTTGCCTAATCTAAATCCTGTTCCTAAACCCTTATCTAATCAAAGATCTTTGTTCTAATCTTATCACAGAGTTCTCAGCAGTTATAATCAATAATTTAATATTACTAGTTTTTCTCTGACCATGTTAAACTTCTTTTGGAAGGCAAAATTAATTTTGAAAATTGGGTAATTTTAAGTTTTATTGAAATAAATTTTTAGTTTATTTTTCCTTAATTGGGAGGACATGCTTGAGTTGCGTAAATTAATACCCACATAAATTAATCCCCTTAAGGTCGAAACACTGGTTTTATTAATTGATTAAATTTAATACCCCCTTTTTGACTTATTTTTGCACTTTCTTAAAAGTAAATTTTTATTTAACAAGCTTATAACTTAAAACTTGGCTAATACTGAACCAAATTTAAGAAGTTTTAAAGTTAAGTTTTCTTCTATCTAATGGAATAAAAAATTTAATTAAGAAATCATTTTCTCAGCTCGAAGAGAAACTTTTTTCTGGGACACCCAGTATATGCTTAAATTTTCAAGCAAGTTTTGTGGCCCATCTGGGTGAGATTTTCATTTTTTTGTGAACCTTTTTCTAATTCTTTGCTATCACATTTATAATACGCTGATCATGACCTCTTCATAATTGTTTCTTTTTAGTGCGCTGTCAGAACTTCCTTAAACATGGCCACCGAAGATTTTGCTCCTGAGCCAATGACTCGTGAAGAAGCAAAAAGAATTCTCAGAAGACTTGGTAAGAAAAGTTCTTTTCAACTCTAATCTCCTACTAAGTACTCTTCATATTGAAACCTAATATTTTCTTGATTTTTTAGAGTTAGATGCATACTCTGCTGTAGTAACAGCGTTCAGAGCTCAAGGTGATATGAACAAGTGAGTTAGAGTTTTTTTTGTTAGAGGATATAACTTTGTTATCAAATTGAATCTAAATAAGTTTGACACAATGTTTGAAAAATAATTACCTTGTCACAAAGTCATTTGCCAAAGGATAGTTGGCTTTCTCCTTCTGTTTTTTATTTTATGTGAAAAAAAATTAATGTGGTGTTTATTTATTTGAATATTGTCATATTTTTCATGATTTTTAGATCAAAGAAATCTATTCTTGGGGAATTATCAAATCAGTTGAGGTATGTTTTCTATCATCAGTATCTTATTCGCGTGCTGCTTTCAGGTGCCTTTTTTGAAATGAAGACTATTTATCTTGGATCAATAATTGCAGCTAACTGAAAGGTTTCATTGATAAGTGTATGGTTGTTATAAGTAATGTATGAGCAGGTAGCACTATATTTCATGTTTACAAAATATTTGCAAATAAAATAAAAATAAATTCATCACTTCTCATTTTAACCATTTTCAGTAAAAATCTCTTCTTTATGTAGAAACCAGGACATTATCAGTTACTCACTTGTTTCTTTTGTCCTATCCTGGTTTCTACATATTAACGGTTTTAACCGATTTTTACTGACAATCTTTTTGCAAAAGAAATGTGTATTGTTCTTCTGACAAGTGCATGAGGCACAAAGTTTAAGGCTTGAACTT
The DNA here is from genome assembly GCA_032270745.1 of Tiaropsis multicirrata. Lineage (NCBI taxonomy): Eukaryota > Metazoa > Cnidaria > Hydrozoa > Leptothecata > Tiaropsidae > Tiaropsis > Tiaropsis multicirrata. The sequence goes on from JAUJPO010067190.1 coordinate 5,713, forward strand.
GTTACCGAAATACAACATTTATACATTACTTGGCTCTGATATTGTGCACTCTTATACCGTTAGGATATAAGCCTAATCATAAGACCTTTACTTATTATATATATTATATATACTACAGTATTACTTTATTTTTTAATATTATTATCTATCATAATGTTATGGACTATCATCATTTTTTATAGTATTTCCACGGAGAGACATAGAGCTGAAGTGCGAAGAGTTGTAAATGATGACAGACTGAATGATGTTGCAGAATGGTATGTTTCTATAAAAAAAAAACACTTTCAAAAGCTTCCAAACTTTTTCTTACATGCCTAGCTGCTCAGAACTGGAGCACCCTTGCAGTGTCTTGCGGCCAGTTCAAGTGGTAGGTCAGTGTGTCAACAGGAAACCACCTTATTGGTAGCATATCCAAAAAATTAGACACACTACTGGACCTTTGTTTTAGGCAATGTAGTTTCATTTTTTAAAAGTTCTATTTTTGAGAATTGGGAAAAATTTAATTTAGGTGTTTAGTTTTTGCAAATGATTTTAAAGTCAATGATTTTAGTAAGCCTAGTCAAAACAAGAAGTCTTTTTTTGTTTTTGGAAGTGATGAATAACATAATGGTTTTTTCCTGCTTTTTCTTTTAATAGTATGCACGGTCCTGGCACATCTACAGAATGGGGGATCGAGGGATGTCGTTTGGTGTCGTTGATGCCTAGGCTGGTTCCACAAACTGTCTTTACTGCAAAAGCTACAGCTGCAGCTAATCAAGCAACAGAAAACAATAAAAAACTCCCTATCAAATCCGGTAAGTAGTTTCACAGAATGAACTTTTACAGCTTTTTTTATATTAGATTTGGCTATTTTTGGTCCTATTTTTATGATTAAACTCACACCTCATAATTTATGCCCTCTGGGTGTTTATGTTCCTAGGAAAAAAGTTGTACTTTTTTAAACTAATGGTCTTGACTGCAACATTTTATTCCATCAAAACAGAGAATGTATTTTATTTGCTGGAATAAAATATGAAAGGTGTATCATGCTCTTCAGGCACTTTTAAAGAGTCTCAATTCGTTTAACTCGAGACTGTTTATAAATAATATTACTGAATCAAGTTAGCTAATTTCTTTTTGAACCTCCTTAAGTTCAATTCTAACTGTTCTGATTAAACGAAAAAGTTATTCAAAGATTCATGATTTTGTGTATTTTCAGAAATTGAGGTTTTACCGTTACCAACTAAGGTAAAAGGATTACCACCGAAATCCAATCAATCGGACTCAAAAGATGACAAGTCGAGATCTCTACTTCTAGGTAAGGATTTTTATTCATCATTAATTTTAGTGTGGTGAAAACATAACTTAAACCTTCAACTTAGATATTTTAGCAAAACATGAATACAGCTTTCTTTCTGACCAATTTTCAAATTAATGTAAAGAAAATCCAGTTTTAATGCTTTGCCTTTATTCAAAGTTTGCTTTCTTCACTAATGCTTTAGTAAATAATGAAATGGTTAAGAAAATAGTACTACTCTATGCTATTTTTCATTGTAGATTCTAAGCACGATGATAAGCTGAAAAAGAAGAAAAAGTCCAACATTCTGTACACCAAACCATCACCTCTGGCATTGAACAAGAGTTTAACAAACCCGTTCAAAGCTTCCTCTACACCTTCGACACTCAAATCCATTGGTAAAAACACACCGTTGAAATACTCAACTACATCAACGACAGCCAAAACTTCAACTATACCTCTTGCGTCTGTATCAGTAGGAGGTTATTCACATAAGCCAATCATCTTACAGCGAAGTCCGTCTAAAGGAGCTACCAATAACAATGCTCGACCACAATCCACGGTTTCCATACAAAGTGCAACGGCCTCATTGAACAGTAATTCTCCCTTAGCATCACTGAGTAACACGACTACCTCAAAGATTGGCGAGAGTCCTTCACTTGCTCAACCCATGATCAAAGTGGTCAGTAATTCGCAAACTGTCCCGGTGTCAGTGACAGGGATTGGCATCAACACTGCCAACGCAAGCATCACACAGAAAATTAAATTCAAAACGCCGCTTCCGAAACCGAAAGTCAAAGTAAACAAGTTTAAGCCATTGGTTCCTTTGCAAAGGTCGAACATTTTATCATCGCAAGGTTACGGAGATAGCATTGTGTTAGGAAGTACTGCAGCTACAGTGACAGTAACTTCAACTTCACCAAACAAATCTGTAACTCCTTCGGTAGGGATGTCGGTAAAGGTCGTACAAGTCACCAAATCGTCCAACGTTTCTTCGTCAACTTCACTAATGAACACTTTGAATAAACCAGTCGTTGTTGTTTCCAACGGCACCACGTTAAAAACTCCTCAGAAATTAACTTTCAGCGGTGTCCCTAGTTCAGTGACACAACAATTGAAAGTAATTTCTAGCACGACGGCCTCAACCTCACTGACTCAAACCTTACCAAAAGGCACGTTAACATCAAAATCAATGCCACTGGCGACTGGCTTCAAAATGATAGCAGTCACGACGGTAGTTCCCGGTACCACACAAGTCAAGACTGTCTACATTGCCACACCGATAATGTCTCTTCCAAAAACAGTTTCTCAATCTTCAAATTCTTCTATCACGTCTGCAGCTCCTCAGAACATTCGACACATCTCAAGCTCTCTTGCTTCAAATCTTCAATCCGTCGTAGCTCGCTCAATCAACACCAATAAATCCTCCAATGTCCAACAACATAATCAAGCTTCTTCTCAACCGTCTTCTACAATCGTCACTTCTATATCCATCACCAAAAACAACAAACTCCTCACTCAACCCAAAGGATTGGGTAGTCTGAAAACGACACTTGCGGGTACGGCGCAAAGTATGAAACTGTTTACGGCGGTTACGAAACCACGTGCTCCGCAAACGATTACCAACGTATCAAAAGGGACTCCGTTGCTTCCTAGCACAAGTATGCTAACCTCCGGAAGTAGTAACACACAGATCAACAATCAAAGACTTTCAAACAGTAATTCTTCATCTAAAATATCCCTGGATGCAGCAGCTGCTACGAACATTCGTCTACGTAATGATAATAAACCAGACTCGAATGGTACTTTTCTGAACATTAATACAGTTGGCTTGAATACGGTCCCTCAAATGGGAAACGGGCCTGTTCAACCAAACGAAAATATCGGTGCTATAACGGTAACAGCGAGTAGTTTAGAGGAAGTTAACGCAACGTTGAATTTGTTGAACGACGAAAATAACCTTACAACAGAGCAGATTACTGCTACGGCTACGGGCGAAACTGACGACATGGCTTTTCTGAATGCCGGTGAAAAATTCCTCGAACAATTATCAGCGAAAATGACTGCGACCTCTCCCGACAGTCTATCTAAAACGGATACTTTTCTATTTCCCTCGAACTTATCTCTAGACATGGCTGATCAAAACCAGCCTGTCTTTGACGTGAACGAATACGATCTCACGACGGGAGGCAATAACATACCTTCGTCGATTGTCATCCAAAATGGCATCGGTGCTGCGAAACCTTCACCAGCACTGCTGGCCAAAGACTCTTCGAACATCTTTCTCTCTCACAAAACGGGTGCAATTTCTTCGCCCAAACTCTTGAACAATATTTTACCGACTGGTGCTAAAGTGTTACAACCCACCTCGAACAGTTTAAGTATCGGAACTTTTTCTCAAAGCTCAATCGGTCATCACCAATCACCTGTTATGGTGACTCCCGTCTTTCAACAAACTAAAAGCGAACTTTCAAATAATGCTCCGACCATATTGAACTATACTAACATCACCAACGTGAGTAATAAAAACGAAAAAGACTTGAATAAAGTTAGTTTTATTACTGTCGGCGGTGGCGTTAGCGGGGCCGCCTCTGGTGGAAATACTGCGCAACCAAATTCTGGCATTGTTATTGATAGCGGTGGTGTAGTTGGTGGGTCACCAGTAAACAAAAGACTGAATTCTTCACTCAAAATGAACACTCCCCAAACTGCAAATAAATTACCAATGTCTATACCGGGCTCTTCGAAACTTAACATTTCGCCAATACTCAACAACATGACGGGGCCGTTGAGCGTCGATGGCGGCATCAAGAATCTCTCATCCTCCGACGTCTTTCAAGAACAACAAAAGTCGCAAAGCGTCGTCAATAACATTCAGTTTTACCTTTCATCGTCCTCTTCCGCTCAACAGCTAAATGACGGCGGCGTCGGTAGTTCAACATCATCCGCTGGCAATCTTGTTGACGAAGTTCGCTTGAATAACAGCGAATGTAATCCGTCAGCACCCCAATCCGACAAGAAACGTAAATTCGGGGAAATTCAACCATCACACGCTCGTTCGCCTGTCAGTTGGGTTCGAAGTGCTGCGAAGTAAGACTTTTTTTATGAATTTTTTATCTTTTTTTTTCTTTTCTTTCTTTTTTTTTTATTTCAACTTCTGAAAGTTGTCTGCTAATCCACAAAAAATCATATTTAAATATATATTTATATTAGGTATTCTTTTCAAAGTTAATTTGAGTTTCCTAACCAAGAATCCTCGTCTCTAATCACCATAAAACTTTCTTTTTACTTGCTTCAACGACCAGACCGCATAATAACTTGAAAGTTGTTTTCATATGAAAAACACTTGTTTCTTAATTGTGCTTTCTTAACATATTCATATTTAGAAATACAGTATACTCTAGTTAAGTGTAGTTAAGGTATGTCATAACCCTTTTTGACACCTTCTCTTTTTTTGTTAATAACTTCCGAACAAGAAATTTCTAATTAATAAAAGTATATATTTCCTATAAGCCCATAAAATTTCCTAATTGTTGGTACTAGATAAAATATTATTCGGTATACTGAATAAGAGTAATTACATAAAGACCAAATTTCGACCTATGTACTTTCAAAGGGGATGAATTCACCCATAACTTTGAGCTATCGAGATGATTCTTTTTTTATATGAATAAGAGAAGATTTGTCTTAAAAACGGTCTTAGGATTTTTTTTCTAATTGATCGGTTACCGATTTATCCAATAAAACAAATTAAAAAATAATGAGGCGATTAGAAGAAGAATCCTAAGACCGTTTTTTAGAGCAATCTTCTGGGAATACATTAAAAAATGAATGAAGTCGGCACCTCATAGCTATGCTATTAGTGAATTTATGTCTTTTGAAAATACCATGGTATAGCAAAATATGATTTTTTTCTACAGCGTTTTTAAGTTTCGAGAGAGATAATTAGTTGTTTGATTAGCAATTGTCAAGTTCAAACAGACAATTGAAAAGTAAACACTAATTATCTTCCTAAAATGTTAAAACTCTTTAAACCTACGATTTAAAAAATATTTTGTAATAGTTCTTTCACAGTTCGAGAAATTAGGAAAAGAACTTTCAAGTAACCAAAAAATTTTTTTTTTTGGATAAATGAACTTCAGGGTTATGACATACCTTAAGGACGCTCAAGGGACCGAAAAAGCGCATTACCTGGCGAGCCTTCCACTTAAGAAAATCCTTTTTGCTTGCCAGGGGACTACAGGTCAGTGTCCAACGGATGTTCCAGTTAATCCGATATATATTACTATAATTTTCAGTCTTCTTGGTCGTGTATCGAAATTTCGTGGTTTTAACAAACAGAAGGGAGATATGAATGCTTCATCCTGGTTTATCAAAGCTGGTATGTCTTATTACATCACTTCTCTAACCAATCATATTGTTCTATGACATCACTTTTTATCTTTAAACCAATCAAATTGTTTTAATAATTTCGAGTTTTCAGAACTTATGATTACCATTTTTTTGGATTGTACCAGTGTGGAGGCTTTTTTCATAATTGAATCCTGGATATTTAACATTTTTAACTGTCCGGGGGGGGGGGGGGGTAGCTTTAACGGCAAGCGTTGATTTGATCCTTCAAAATGACACCCTGACGTCAGAAATTTACTCCCGGACATCACCCAATTTCACGTCACCTCTGATAACGTATACGCTTCATCTCGATGCACTTATTCTGGAATATCCCATTGTCAAGCCCAACCAACAGTTAAAAAGGGTCTATTTCCCTCCCTTAATGAATGATCCACGCCATAATGTCCTTTTCGAGAAAGGTGGGTAAGTATCTGGTTCGAACTATGTGTTCAAATATACCGCATCTTCTAAAAAGACGACGTCTTGGCTACTTTAATAGGATTAAATTTCGCGATTTCGCGATTTTTTGCCCTTTTCGCGAAAATTTGTCTCTCAAAATCGCGTGGGATCGTCGATTCGCGAAATTAAATCCACGCGAAATTTTTGAAAATACCATTTTAGCAAAAAAAGTGTAATTTTGGTAAAATACGTCCATTTTTTGGGGTCATTCGTAGACTAGTAACTAGTCGTTGTATTTCGCTGCAGGTCCGCTTGCAACACGCTCACTACGTTCGCTGAATACAACGACTAGGTCCATACGGCGTTTTTATGGAAATAAACGGTGGTGTGCAACAAGAGCGCAAAGACGGAGTGCGGGTGGAATTGGGCGGTGGGAAAACGAAAGTACTTTATCCAAGATGGTA
>JAUJPO010067201.1:0-12243 GCA_032270745.1 Tiaropsis multicirrata
TTTAACTTTAAGAGCGCTACATAACTGATTTTGCCGCTTCGGATGTAACAACAAACATACTGCAGACCACGTGCTAGATGATTCTTGCCGCCTGAACAAGCCTATGTCCGGAGTGTATTTTTCCGACCATTTTTATTGCCGACCCACTGACCGACCCATATTTTAGAGCCAAAAATGACGCGAACACAAAGTTATTTGTGATCTCGGCCTTATTCGAGATTGCGTTTGTTTGTGTTCAATTGATTTTGCATTCGATTCGTTCAATTGACATTGTCTGGACATTAAGAAGTGTCTTTGCTACTTTCATCATTTAGTCAGTAAATCCACAAATTTGGGTTTCAGGTTATTGCAGTTTTGACCATGCTTTACCCAACAATGGCAAATAGAGAATTAAAACCAAAACTTCTAGCTGAAATCTGAGAGACCTCTTAAAAAAAAAGTCTGCAAGATGATGGGAACCAAACAATTTATTGTGATCCGCCTCTATTATTAGATCAAAAGAAGAATTGAGGATAGGATGAACTAATCCCGTCAAGGGGAAGATGTTAGTACTTGAAAAAATCAAAAGAGTCCCTCTAAGTTTTTCAAATATTTTGGAAAATTTTGTCTCCAACAGTCAAGGAATATATTGGCAAGTTTTTGTAGGGGTCTTAAAATCATATTGCAGAGAATTTGTGCGAGTTCCATCCGGGGAAAAGATTCAATAGACACGGTACACTTAGTGCTGATCATTTCAGGGTTTGAGGGGTCCTGTCTCCCGGGGGATCCTTATTGATCAAAATCTCATCAAATAGTTTTGATATATACCTTATTGATCAAAATCTCATCAAATAGTTTTGATATATATATATTATTTTAATATATTTTGATACATTTTGTTGCATTTGCTCCAGCCTTCATATCGCCGTTTTTAAGAACACAAAATTGGCAGGAGATAATTTTTGATGACTCTGATGGCGTCACTTGATTTGATAAAGGATTTAATTGCTGCTGCCTACTATGTCATTCGTTAGGAACAACTGCAATGACTTACTACTGTGTCCCCTCTCACATAAGAGTACTTCTGGTTCAACTGTTTTTTTATAACTTTAAAACTTTTCTTTCTTGTAGTTACTCAGTCAGAAATGGCTTTCAATTTAGGGGGATGTGGTGATGATGAGGATAGTGATGACCCATTATGTGATGATCCATGGCCATCCCACCCATCTCATCCATTTGCACTGGAAGGCATGGACGATGGTGATTTTGTTATCAGAACTATCCCCTCTGATGAAATTATATGTGAGACTGTAGAAAGAAAAGCTAAATGTATTGGTAAATATCTCATGGGTGACGTTTTAGGAGAGGGTGCATATGGAAAAGTTAAAGAAGTTCTTGATATTGTGACACTTCATAGACGTGCTGTCAAGATTATGAAAAAACGTAAGTTAAGGAAAATACCACACGGGGAAGAAAATGTTAAACGTGAGATTTGGATGTTGAAAAGAACTAGCCACAAGAATGTCATTGAACTTGTTGATGTCTTGCAAAATAAAGAGCGGGGTAAAATTTATATGGTGATGGATTATTGTGTGTGCAATATGCATGAAATGCTAAAGAAATCTGTCAATCACTTCTTCCCTGAATGGCAAGCTCATTTTTATTTCACTCAACTCATTGAGGGTTTGGAATATTTGCATAGTATGGGAATCATACACAAGGACATTAAACCCTCAAATCTTCTTATCAATATGGATCAAACATTGAAAATCTCAGACTTTGGAGTAGCGGAACAGTTAAACCCATTTGCTTCTGATGATTCTTGTATTACCAGTCAAGGCTCACCTATGTTTCAACCTCCTGAGATCGCAAATGGGGTCGATGTATTTTCTGGATTTAAACTTGATATTTGGGCATGTGGTGTGACTTTGTTCAATATTGTCACTGGTCAATACCCTTATGAAGGTGATACTATTTATCGCTTGTTTGATAATATTGGGAAGAAAGAATGCACCATCCCCAGCAATCTAGATCCTACTTTACAGAAATTACTTGCTGGTGTATTGTATAGAGATTTTAAGGAACGCTTCAGCATTGAAGATATCCGCAAGCATACATGGTTTCGTCGAAATTACCACAAGATTGAGAAAGGAGTTGACTTCCCATCTAATGATGGTCATGATAGTCTGTTGGATGAGCACAAAGACCTGACAACTATACCCTTTCTTGAGCGGCTAAATAATGATGAAGCTGTGGTAATAACAAATGATTCTTGTGTTTCAACATCAGATATTTCTGCGACATATACACCAACAAGGCCAGAAAATTTCGATAACCATTTTCTAAGACGCCAATCTTCACCTGAAATTGATGTTGACAATTCTAAAGATGGGGAAAAAAAGAAATCCGGTAGGTCACGATTCACACCAAACACATGTAAAAGTATGTAGAGTTAATATTGAACTGTTGACAAGATTACACAAGAAAAAAAAGTCAAATAATATTTATTTAATAGGTTTTCAATTTATATGTAATGTTTTAAAAAAGTATTTGTTTTTAAGGTACTTTAATTTTTTTTAATTTTGAAAGTATAGTTTTCTTAAATCTTCATGTTGCATTTTGATTTTGATATCATCTTATTAAGAAGCTCAGTTTCACAAGGAGTTTTTATTTTAATCTGTGTTGGTTTTAATTTTTGAACTTTTTAATAAGATAAATTATGAAGTTGGGTTAAAAAGAAGAATTTATTCCTTTTTAAAATTTTGACTGAAATTCAACCATATGCATATTATTAACTAATTATTTTTGTTTGTTCACACATTTTTCATAATGTAATTATAGAAGAATGATTTTTAAAATTGAAAGTCTTTTAAGGAAGACAATTTGAATTTTATTTATGATTTTCAACCCAACCCCATTTTGACAAACATAACTTTAGTTGGCTACTTCTCCTCCCCCTCTGGACTCAGAGAATGTTGATGTCGTTCAGTCTAAAAAACCTCAATAACTTGACCTGTTTACAAAATACTCAAGATTAGATTTTGATAATAATTTATTTTTCTATTTTAAAGCTGTTTGTACTAAGGGAAGGAGTTGAACAGTTTTTAGAAGAGTAAGTTGCTTTTGAATGTTTACCTTTAACATTAATCTTATATTTTTCTGTTTTCCTTCTTTTTAGATTAAGAAAAAAGCTATAAATAAAGTATCATTTAAAAAAATGAAGTGAACTTATGAAGCAGCCACACAAGAAAAATATTTTGATACATCTTTTATAAAGATTTCATGCACTTATGATACAAAGATGACATCAAGACAGTTGTCATTGCATAGTCAAAATGGATCTCGAAGATCACCGGACCCAGCAGATTCCTCAAACATATCTCGTTCAACAACAGGTCCAAGAACACATGCTCCAGCTGGGGGACATCATAAAAGAACCACACCAAAACCATTGAACTTTCAACAAGCTATGAGTGATTTTCATATTATGTTTCCAGAACTTGATCAAGATGTTATTGAGACAGTTTTGAGAGCAAATAATGGAGTAGTTCAGACAACAATAGATCAATTGCTTCAGTTACAAGAATCTACTCAAGTAGAAAAAGCTCAATCTGGACCTGCTTTACCAAGTTACGAGAGCTCTATCGGTGATGGGGAAGAACCCCCGCCAGCTTACAATGACATATGGGAGGAAGTTGGCCCTCCAGAGCCTGACCCCTTATTTCCAAATCCCAAAATAAATGCAAATATTCAACCGAAAACTGTTGAACCAAAAAAGACTTTTTTAAGAAATGCTTTATGGAATGCTCCATTGATTGGCAAACTACCAAGTGACTTTTTAAGAATTGATGATAATGTCTCTCGATCAACAGCTGGTTCCAGGGATAAAAGAAGTGATTCAATTTCAAATGATAGCAGACCCAGACAAGATGATAAGGACTTCATGACAGATGATGACCTTGAGAGGTTCATGGAAGATGAAAAGCTTGCAATATTTTTACAAAATGAAGAATTTCTCAGGGAATTGCGAAGGAATAGAGAGTTTGTATCTTCTTTGGAAGCAGGTATTTTATTGATTTATAATTTATAATTTTAAATGAATCATTCTTTAAGTATAGTCTAAACATTTACCACACACAGGCTTAAAGTACTTTCTTATTATACAGTAATCAAAGAAAACTTTTCAGTTTTGATCTTTAAATTTTTTATAATTTATAGTAACTGATTATCAAATTGAAATTCCTGATAGGTTTTGCTTTTGTCTGTGAAAAAGAAAGTTTTAAAATTTTTAAACATTATCGCTCTCTCTGACAAGAGATACTCGTCACTTTCTTTAACAACAACTTATGATCTTTTATTTTCTAGACCACCAGCAAGCTATAAAGGCATCAGGTAATGAAACCACTCCACCCTCTGCTTCAGTGGGGAGTGGTGGTGCCCGCCCACGTACCACACCAACACAGGAAGATGCACAATTTCGGCAAAAATTAAGGCATATGGGAAAATGTAAATTTTTTTTTTCTTCATTTTTGACAAACATTCACTCTTTTTAAATCATGTTTCCAAATTTCAAAAATTTTCAATCTTATTGCAAAACAAAATCTATTTATTTTATGGCAAGTGGCTTTGATATGGTGGTATATCTAATTATTTTCACTGAATTATTTTGCTGTGAGTTATTTTTTTAATTCTTTTTATTTTTTGAAGCAACACGAAAGAAATTTGGAAAGATGGCAAAGAAATTTTCAAGAAACAAATCAAGCGGAAAACCACCTTTAACGTATGTTTGTTATCTCATGGGTACTTTAAAAGAAAGTTAGATTAAAATGAACTGAAATCTTTAGAGTTTTTTAAATCTGAAAATCTCAGCATGGAAAGACTTTGCCAGATTGATATCGCATTTCTTTTATATACCATTTCCACTATACCATAATTAAAGCAAGGATACCTTATTTTTTAGCTTTACAATTTCATTAGAAAAGCAAATACTGACAGCTATCAAATTGTTTGGTTTTTTACATATTATCTGTTTTAGTATGACATCATCAGAATCAACTTTCAATCTTCTTGGGGATGATGAAGAAGAAGAAACGGCCAAAACCACTGATTTGTGTATTATATTTTTTCTTAAAACTATTGTTTCTAAGCAGATTCGGCTGCGGTCATCGACTAGCCAATTTGTGCATTTGTGTACAATACCATCTTCATTATTTTTAGATTCAATAGCTGTTGCTATTTTGTGTATTTGTGTACACAAATATTTTCTTTTTTTTAGATTCAATTGCGGTTATCCGACTTGCCTATTTTGTGCATTTGTGTACAAAACAATTTTTTGAAAAAATGTTTTTTTGCAGCATACACCAAAATTTACTTGCAACACTTCCAATGGCGAACACATGGATATTGAAATTCATAATTTTTCCATTTTTTTCTTAGTTGCAATTGATGAAGATGATGATGACGATGATGCTCAACATACTGACATTGGTGGTTCTCCTGATCAACGTGATAATCTAGATTCTGCACCAGTCAATAAATACGCTGTACAAGTAAGATATATATATCAGCATTATAAGAGGTCCAAATTTTTTTCATCAAAATAATATTTTTTCACCTGGATTTTATTTTTGTTTTGTCCATTTTGAGAGAAATTTGTGAATTTATCAAAAGCTTTGAAAGAACATTTTTACAACCTTGCTGATACACTTTGGTCTTTTTTCAATTAGATTTTCAAAAGTGCACTGGACTACCTACACCGTACACACACCAGACTTTCTGTCTGGTGATTTTTCCATTTATTTCCATTTTTACAGGAACCACTTTTCATAATACATAATATAATAAAAAAATTTGCCCAAAATTCAATGAAACCATTTCCCTTAAAGTAAGTGTTTTTTGGTATGATCTTCGTTTGGTTTCTTGGCACCCTCTAGATAATGCACTTTTGAGTATGGTCTTTACACAAATTTTCAGGTGAAAAACGAAGATGCAGATAACACTTAATGATGTTTCATTAGCTAACTTTTTTGATAAAGAACTCATCGTTAACTTAGACCTGAAGACCTGGGGGAGGGGCACTGACCTTGACAACCAACGGGACGTCTACTTATAGCAGACAACGGCCCTAAACCAAACATCAAATATATTATTTAAGTTGAAACTGTTGAAACTGTTTATTAAAGATTACCAGTTTTTAATTACAAATAATTTTGCATTCTAGAATGAGAACAAAAGAGCAAGACCCAGACCTTCAGTGAAAGGTGGGCGGCGGCTGCCACAACCACCTGGAACCGCTAACACCACAACCACCAACCCAACTTCGAACAATGCAACTGGAGTGGCTGATGAGCCCATTGTATTTTACAGTGAAGACAATGAGTTTGCATTTAAATCTGAATAATGCTGCTGTGTCATTTTTGTATAACCCTGTGGTACTTAAAAAACGAAAACTTTAATTTTGTCTGAAAGTTACTTCCTTTAAAGTATTTTTAGTTTTTACGTGAATTACATCTATCAGTTATTTTCTACTATACCCATGACCTTCAGTGTTTACTCCTATACTCGGGTTCTTATAGTTAACTGCATTTCCTTCTGGAGGAGATCTACTTTCAGGTTATATATCCGTATCTACTACAGTCATATCACGTTTTTAATTCATTTTTTGGTTTACCTTTTTATGTATTGTTGGGAAAAGTTGAAATTTTCAATAATTTTTTTCCGTTTTTACTCTTATTATAACTTTCGTTTTAATTGAAATGACTTTTTTTGTATTTATTTTTTGTCACATTTTTTTGTCATTATTACAATGTAGATAGTCCCTTTCGATACATTATTATTTCATAAAATTAGAATTATTGAATGATTTTTAAGGTTCTTGGAAAGTTCTCGGAGTTTTTTTCTCCATGGGCCTAAGGGAACACTATCTGCATGTTGTATTCTTATTTGAATAGCTCTCTCACAATATAATTTTTATCTACAGAAACATCCAATACAGCTGGGAGCTATAGCCATTAATTTAGTTATTGTTCTAAAAAGGCCTGCTGTTTTACTTTCATTTTTTAAAGTTTTAACCATTTCATTCCTCAATTTTGACTTTTTTAGATTCTATGCGCTATTTCACTTCATCATTCCAGTTTTTACTAGATCATAGCATATTTTTTAGTTTACACGTTTTTTCTATAAGAAAACAAAACATATAAGAACAGAAGATTCTTATAGATTTTAACCTATTATTTTCATAATTTTTAAGCAAAAATTACGAACATCTTTTTAGGCTTAAATTCAGAACAATGTCTGAACACTTCTTAAAAAATAAAACGTGTATCCGTAGTATTTCTTTTTTGAGAATTTAATTTATTTCGTTTTATGTTTGTTAAAATATATTATTTGTAACCCCCTATATAATAGATTGTAAATTATACAAAACTCCATCTTTATTATCACCCTAGTAGAATTTTTTATTCAATTTTTTTTGTTATTAAAGCTTTTTTATAACATTTTTATTGGCCAAAGTGATAAATAAGTGTCATCATTTTGGCTTGGTAGACCAGCCAGACTTAAATTACGAGTATTTTTCATAAGGTGGTTTATACTCCCCACTGATTCAATTTTGATTTAGATACTCTCAATTTTAGCATAGTAAGTAAAAAATTCACTGGTCTTGAAATGTATTAATATATATTTTTTTGTTAACCTTTTCTTTGTTTAAAACGAAAGTCAAATGTCAATTGCTCACTTTGTTTTGGTTACGATACAAATATCTTCTCTTGGATTGGTCTATTTTTTGATCACGTGATCAAAAAGTGAGCAAAACAAGTTCAAAATGTAAACAAAAGACAAATACAAAAAGACTTTCAGACCAGGTTTTTATATTGACTATGACTCCATCGAATTAGAAAGAGAGAGGGCGTCGAACTAGGGAATAATAAGAAAAAAATATTCGAAGGTAATCGATAAGTTTTACTTATACTAATTTTTTTCTAGAGACTATAAACAACAGAAAAAAAAATAAAAAAATAAATAGAGAGCAGTGAAAATACATCAAAGTTTGTAGGATGTCAGAACAAGCAGGTCAATATGATCTGGATACATCAGGAGGAATAATGGAGGTATGTGAGCATTTAATTTGTTTTAACTTATTTTGAAATCCTTTGCGAAAATCTAATTCTGAAACTAAAATACAATTCCCCTAAATTTAATATCAAATCCTATTCAGGATCAACTAAATTCAAAAAGAAAGTACTTTTTCTTTTTACTTTTCCCGACTTGTAACCTTGCTAAACTGATAGTGACTGTGTGACTTCGATTTGTGGAAATGATTGTTTCGATTTAGGGTGTGTTACAGTAAGGCGTCCTCACAATCTAAATCATTCCAAAGACGATAGAAAACACATTAATTTCAACAGGTTTTTACAAAATATTTTCCAGGAAATCCAAGCTTTGATCGCACCACCACAATCTGAAGAATCTAAGCGGCGCCAAGCGGCCAGAGAAGCGGCACTCAACCGACGACCGATACGAACAGTGAATCGTGATAGTTGTGACGCGTGCAAAGAAGGTGGAGATTTGATGTGTTGCGATACATGCCCTTCCTCCTTTCACCTGCAATGTTGGTAGGTTCACACGCTTTTTTTATTCGAACATTTTCAAAAATTAAGAACATCTTAAGAACGTGCCACCAAAGCTGAAATTAACAGATGAGCTGGAGATAACCGCGGTTATTCACTGTGTATTTTACAGAACGAATAATTCAAAAAAACTTTTCAAACACGTCTGAATCACAAAATTTTATTCTCGTGAAATGCAAAAAAATCCGCCAATTGGCATTGTCTTTCTTTATTCTCGTTACTATTATACCACTTGGTAATCCATCTACCATTTTTTCAAGTATTTTTTAAAATTGTCTTGAACATCTCAGAGGGCATCATTGTACTCGGAAAGGATAACACATGTTTTTTTACTGAAACAAGAGCTGCAAAGATGCGGATAAAGATTTATTCTGTAATTTGCTCAATAGTCTTACACATGCACACAATGCTATAAAACAGTTAAAAAGACCAAAAGAGCAAGGGCAATTTTCAGTTCTTCTTGATTTAATTTAACGAAACTTTTGGTAAAAGCGATCTAAAAAAAGTCCTGAAATAAACTTATTCCCATTTATTTAAAATAGGTTTTGAATGACTTTTTGAAATCAATCAGCTTCAATTATTTTATACACCTCCGCTAACAGTGACAAAATCTAAAATTTTCCTCGCTAAAATTCAAAGGCTAAGTAAGAAATACAAAGATATGCAATGCTACTCAGGATAGGACAGCAGGAGCAGATCCAGAAATGAAATAAATGTGTCAGATTCTCTTCTAAAGAACAAAGACTTTTTAACGTACAAGCACAGACTTATGTTACGATTTATATGAGCCTCTTTCACTTGGCTATGCTTGTATCAGATTGCTAAATTTATTTCCATTCAAAATCCATTAATAAACATAAACAAAAACAAAACCTACTTCAAAAACTTCCCCGGTGACGCACTTTCGATTTCTCGCTTTAAAAACACTCCGTGTACACAAATCACGAAAAAAGGGTGGTTTAATGGGTGGAGGGCGGAAAAAAGTGAGCACTGGAGAAGAGAAGAGAAAGCGCATCGTTTAAAAAAAAATTTCTCTTAAGAATCTACGTAATCTCTACGTTTCTTTAGTAAAAATGGTCTTCGCGTCAAAATTTCAAACTGCCAAGATTTATTTTTTAACATTATTTTCTTATTCGCTCAGTGATCCGCCCTTGGAAGATGAAGATGTGCTGACAGGTGATTGGGTTTGTAGTGAATGTAAAAATGGTATTCGTAAGAAGGTA
Organism: Tiaropsis multicirrata; assembly: GCA_032270745.1. Classification (NCBI taxonomy): domain Eukaryota; kingdom Metazoa; phylum Cnidaria; class Hydrozoa; order Leptothecata; family Tiaropsidae; genus Tiaropsis; species Tiaropsis multicirrata. Next base: position 9,830 of record JAUJPO010067201.1, read on the forward strand.
AAAAGTGACAAACCAAAGCAATTGATTTTTCACTAGATAACACCTCCCGAGATTACGGTTTATTCGACCCCTTCACTTCAGTTTGGAATAAAAACTTGATCATTCTGAAGCCTTTACTATGCAAAACCTTTGAGATCAAAAGCTCTTTCAGTTCTTTTCTATGGCGCTGCTTTTATTCTTTTGTTTTTACGGTCAAACCTCTCATAAAAACTATTTTATTAATCCTGACCTCGTTTTCATGAAACTCAAGAACCGAAAGAACTATTTAAAGGTGTATTCATCAACTACATTTTTGTTGCGAAAACATTGATTAATCCAAAACTTTCTTTTTTCTTTTTAGCCTGAATTTAAAAGATCTGTTTCGTGTTCGATGAGTGAAAAAAGTGTTGGATCTAGCCGTTCTTCTTCACCTGTCGACAGCGAGTTGGGGCTAAACCCTTTCGAACAGTTGACGGCTATGTTTAGGAATAAGAACCCACGGGAGTTCCAGTTACCTGCTGAAATGCAGCTATCTGCGGTCATGCCGGGTGACCGGAAACGAAGAACACCGGTGCAAGCGAAAAAGAAGTAAGCCGTTTTTTCCCCAAATTACGATGTTAAAGGATGGCTGAAATACCTTAGTCGGACAAAATTATTGGTCGGACATAAGTTTTAGTCACTTTTGTCCGATTAAACAGTTAAAAAAATAGTGAAAAAAAAGTGAAAAAGTTTTTAGTCGGACAAAATTTTAACCGGAAAAAATATTAGTGGGTCAAAATTTTAGTCATTTTCAAAAAATTGAGTCCCTTTTGTCCATAAGTTTTATAAGGTGCAGAACAAAAATAACGAAATATTTTGAAAGTGACTAAACTCTTTGTGGTAACGTGACACATACCTATTAAAAATGTCTAATTCTACATTTAAACTTTTATGATGTAGTCAATGTTATTTAAAAATCTCAAATAAATGAAAGACTGAAAATGTTCATTTTGAATCCTCATTAATAATGAGAAATAATATGTTCTATGTTATAGTATAATATAATTATGATACTGTTGTTTGAAATTGCTATAATTTTGAACGGAACTACATCATATATGGTATGGTATTACATTATAACTCTCCTGTTATGGAATAATGTAATAATATAAAAGATGATACATAAAATATTGTTTGAATTTGCTATACCAAATTGTAGCTCCATATTATGCTAAGGTAACTAGTCTATTATAATTCTCCTGTTTTTATGGGATGATGTAATATAAGATGATACATAAAATATTGTTTGAATTTGCTATACCAAATTATAGCTCCATATTATGATACACAAGATAACTAGTCTATTATAACTCTCCTGTTATTTTGTTTTCTAGAGAAGATGAAGCGCAGAGGTTATGTTTCATTTGCTCAAAGTAAGTTTAATTCTACCATCAGCTTGTAAAACATTGCGTCGAATAAAAAGAAACCAATGACTGATGTATGCTACGGAACATGATTTACACGTTTCTTTATATAAAGAACATTAAAATTCAAAGAAGTCTAATGTTCTTAGCTTTTTTGGTTTCAAGCCTTAAAATGTTCTTAACAAATTATTAATTCTTTTACCTCGACCTTGACCTTATGTTCTTATATACTTCGTTCTTATAACAAAAAGACGTGTATTTTGTGATCATATTATAATTGGTCGGTATAATGTTTTACATCGTACTGGTATCAAATTGTCCGCTATTGTTAAAGGTCGTTCAACTGGGCAAAGACTAAACCAGACTGTCTTAAAATCGAAAGGAAAAATTCAGGAAAAATTCACTTTTAAGGAAGTCTAAAAAATACGTATAAAAGGGGTATCAAACTTAACTTTAATTAATACCACATGTTAACTTTTTTTGCACAAACCGGTATGTTTTTTCCCTATGTTGGAAAGATTCATGAATTGATGACAAAATTTATATTATAGTTTTGCTGATTTTTAATTCTTGCGGTTTTCTTGTTTCAGAACGAGTCGTATAGGAGATTTAATCTACTGTGACTTTTGTCCATGTGTGTATCACCGTGACTGTTTGATGCCACCGCTTGCTCAAGTTCCGATCGGATTATGGATGTGCCCAAATCATCCCGAAAACTTTCACGTATGTCGTTTAAATTTTCTTTTATTATGTATGAAACCAAATATGGTATGTGCGTGTAATTTTTAGGGAACTTTCAAAATAGGTTTAATATCGAGCTTTCCATTTTTTAGGTTCTTAACACAAAAACTGACTGAAAGCTACGTCAAAAGTTTAATTTTTATGGACGCAACATTTATATATTAAAAGTATATATTTTCAGAGAGCTTATGAAATTCTACATCTGATGAGCCTAAATTTTGGCAATTTTTGAAAAACAGAGAGAAAATGATTTTGTTACAAAGATTTACGTAAAAAAACAGATATAGTCAG
>JAUJPO010067212.1:0-12235 GCA_032270745.1 Tiaropsis multicirrata
CGTAGCGCAGAATTCTGCGCTACTTGCCTGAGTTTTACCAACCTCAAAATCGTCAAAAGTGAGCAATGTTTCCAGACTACATCTCCCCGATGGTGTCCGCTAATTAGAGGTTCCACTGTATTATTCTAATGTTCCGTACGGCTTTTTTATTTTAGTTTTATTTTTATTTATTATTTTTCTACTAGGTAATAACTGAATAATGGTCTGGAAATCGAGACTACGGTGTATCCAACCTTGGAGATTAAATAAAGCCAGGATAAAAGAGACAATCAATTCATAATGGTGATTAATGTTATAATCTTTTGGTAACCCAGAGAGCAATATAATGGTCTCAGTCATACATCTACTTGTGGGAAAATATTGATTAAAGGTTATCGGAAAACCGGAAAACAGATAAAACGTGAATTCTCAAGGAGAAGAAGGAAAGAAACTCTTTGTTGAAAGCTGTTTGAAAAATGGTCGCTTTCGTCCGAAACTATCAGCTCTATGTAGAAACCAGCAGGACAGTATAACTTTTTGTTTCTTTAGTATTATTCTGGTTTCTACACATTAATTGTTTTAGTGGCAATCTTTAGCGTCGGACGGAAACAGATCCATAATAAAACGAGAGGAAAATAACAAAAATACCTGCGGCACAATTTTAGCTTTTCGCGATGTACTCGTTTGAAATATAATACTGCCGATGTAAAACATGATCCTCGACAATTCTCCTCACAGTGAAAATACACCTCAAAAGAAGAAACGTCTAAAATGTCAACAAGTCACGTATCCACAAACACTACAAAGCTCGAAGCAGAAATGCGAACCAACACCGATATGCCGTCCATCTTAAGTACGGCAATTATCTACAGCTATGACGTTATCGGAAATTATGGGCGGCCGTGTAGTCACATTAAAATGTCTTCATCATTATAAGAAGAAAGAAGATTGTAAGAACACATTTTGGAAACTCACAAACTTGACGTCTAGTTGTTCAGTGAATCCAACTTCTTTATAAACACCAATGTATGTAATTTCGTACAGGGCTCTTAACATTTAAAACAAATTATCTAGACTATTTTTGCTTATAAAAAACGCTCATTAAAGGAGCTAAAGACGAGAGATTAATTTTGTTCAGAAATTCATTTTTAGGATGAATGAAGGGTTAATCCGCTGATTACCGCCGTTATGATGTGTTTAGTTCGAGAAACAATATCGACTGATAAACAAACTGCCTCTTCTCTCCTTCCAAAATATGGTTTTATTTTATACAGATTCATTGCCAAGGTTTTGAACACAAATAGCTTAACAACACCTTTTGTTATAGAAGCACAAGGCTTCTGTCAAAAAATTACGAACATGTTAAAAACATTTGGAGGCTTTGGAGAATCAAGGGCATATATAACATATATTTTTTCATTTTTTCATTTTTAAGAACATCTTAAGGCTTGAAACCAAGAAAGATAAGAACATTAGAAAGCTTATTCGAATTTTAATGTTCTTATAAAATCAACGTTTATATCAACTCACAGTTTTAACTCCAAGAATCCTTGCCAGGTTGAAAGAACTATTTCTTCTAGATTGGAAAGCAAGGTATTCTAAAGGTTATCTTCAAGCAATTTTAAGAGATTTCGGTTATATTTTTCAAAAGCAAATTTTCACTCTTCCAGGTCTAGGTTCATAAAAGGGAAAATTTAACAAATATATACCTTTTTGAATGAAAAGAATTCTTTACAGTTTTTGATTCTCGAAAAGACTTCGAATTCCATAACAGACATGACTATTCACAGACCAATCTTTTAAAGAAACTGATATGACTTTTCATAAAATCAAGACTCCCCCTTTCATGCTTTCATCAACGAAAAAAAAACTTTTTTTAAAAACGCTGTTATCAGCGGCTAGATTTTATGTAATAAGTATTTTTGCACTAGGTAAAGGTCAGGCTCAACCTAGATATAAAGAGTTACAAATATAAAAGACAATAAATTTCGACCAATGATATCTCGTTCATAGACCCTCTTCTTTAACAAGTGTATAGTATACGTGCTAGCAGAATTATAAATTTTCTTTGAAAATCAAAGACCATAACTAGATATAAGAGATTTCTTATGAGCTATATTTTTAAAGAAGTCTCGAAAAACGTGTAGGAAAAATATGATGGAGCCTTTAATTTTTTATGCTTATGACGTCAAAGACTCATTAATTTGACCTAAAACTTTGATTTCATCATTACAAGAGAATGAGCCTAAGGACAAGTGAGTTAAACTTTTTTAAATTGAATATTCGTACTTTTACCAAAACAAGCCAAATCAATAAACCTTTGGGTAGTATACCAAAAAATAACCGAATCAATTTGAAGAACAAACTAGAGAGCTCGGCTATCTCGGCTATGTCAAACAGCAACAGCTATAGTCTAGCATCTAGACGACTGTAATAATAACAGATATAAAGTAACGAGTCGACAGGTTCAACGGGAAATTATTGAGTTGAAGGTACTCTTTAACCCGCTCTCCCGCTGATAAGATTTGCCGTATCGAATAAGATTACGTCATAAACGACTCCAGTCTATCAGACAGTCGATGATTTTACAATACTTATACTGTATTTGTCTACATAAATAACGGACAAGTGAAGAAAGCAAAGGTTTTGTCATGATGTTGATGTTGATGGTTACAGTCAATACTCCATACGGATTCACACGGACCTGTCAGAACATCAATCAAAGGTCATCAATCAACTCATCAATTTAACACCAATCATATCATACCATATAAAAACTTTCTCCCTTCTCCAAAAAACACGAAATTTTTTTTATAAAAATTGAATTACTTTAAATAGAAAATTTGAGGGGATCTCGAAATTATTTGATGAAATATTTCAATCATTGCAGCAAGGGTCCAGTTTTGAGATCGAGTGCCACAACCTCTCCCCCCCCCCCCCCACCTCTGGGCTTCAAAATAAAGACTTATTTCCAAATTTTCACAAAAGAACAATTCCTTGGGCACCTTTTGTATGATGTCTATAGCAAAATTTCAAAATCTCAATTTTGCTTACTTAAAAAACAAAAAACCAGGCTGAGGAAGGATAACATTATAAACCGAACGGACAAAGACACATGGTTACAAGAATCAACTTTATGATACATAGACCGAAAAGGGAAAATTAAAGCAACACTAATTTTAGCTTAATTACACTAATTGTTCGCATTATAGTAAAGCACCTCGCTTCTAAATAGAAACATGCCTTCCTTAGACAATTTAATACAATTCAAAAGAAACCGTTTAATTGTGTGTTTGGGAGGTATTTAAATAAAAATGAACAATTCTTGTTTTGTCGAAAAATAGATTCAACATACAGGACTATGCTTATCCTAGCGTCTTTCATAGCAACACCAGTAAACAGAGATTTTAACACAGGAGAAAAGAGAACAAAATTTGACACTAGAGGATAATTCTTTAAGCTTGGATAATTCTCATCCAGTGATTTTCAATTAAACTTATACTTCATAGCTGTGTAGCCATGAAACTAGTCAAAAAGTTCTTAGGTCATGGATAGCTGTAAAACCGTGAAGTCGTTCTCCTTGGTCACCATTAGATCTTCATCCGGTGTGATTACTCTTTTTATTTGTTCAGTATTTCATATTCATCTCCCGCACATCAATTACATACTTAACAGAGATTTGAATACATGTGTAATCAGACATATCCTGAGAATGCTATGTTACCATGGCAATACGGACAATCTTGACAACAACAAAACGATTTTGCAGACAAAGGGTATGTTGAGTATATAGTTTACTAAAATCACTATGCATTCATAGGGCACCTTTGACCTTCTTCTTTACTGAACAAATAAAAAGAGTAATCACACCGGATGAAGATCTTCAATGGTGGTGACCCAGGAGAACGACTTCACGGCTTCTTCTTTTTAAGAAGAAACTATATATAAGAACACGCAAGAACATAATGTCAAAAATGATAAGAACACTTCCGCTGTCTTATATAGCAAAGACGCAAGTTTAAATTTAGAAGAGACAGAAAAGTCAAGAACGTGTGAAGGGCTATACTCGAATACTCTTATGAAAAACACGTGTACGCTAAAATCATATAATCAAAAAAAATTATAATGAAGCAGCAACATTTCTCTGAACACCCAAAGAGTCATAGAGAGCAAGAACAATCATCGAACAGGCGTCAATCATAAATAATGTTTTGACCAACAGTGATTAAGCCATTCAATAATTTTGATGGTAAACATCGCTTTTGAAACTAGAGGCTTCTCTACGAGGTCAGACAAATAAGAAGCGCAAAATATACCAAGCTATACCGGTGATCTTACTACTACTACCTCAACTCATGAATCATAAAATTAGATTTTTCGCGAAGAAAGATACTGTAGCCATGAACAAGAGGAAACAACAAATTTTCAATGGAGGTGAAAAACCATAGCAACTGATAGATAAAAGTATCGGTTTCACGACTGGACCATGAATAATAACAGCAGAGATTTTGAAACGAAAAAAATAGAAGCTTTGAATGTCTCTAAACTTAGACAGGGGAATATCAAATGAATTTTATTAATAATTCTTTAAGAAGTATAGAGATATCAAAGTAAACATAGTGAATAGTGATATTTCTTAAAGATGTCTTGCTGGCATGGTTGTAAAAATCTTTAAAGGGAAGAGGAAATTAAATTCAATATTGACATGCACAAGACAGGTTTTCCTTAAGAAAAATACACACTAGGATTGTGAAAAAGCTGTCAAAAGAAACTGAAAGTAATCTTTCTTTGCCGGTAATGGTCAGCATCACGAAAATCAAAAGGAGGGAACCAATAAAACACATAGTCTTTGGTACGAGTTCAGAAAAAACAAAATATGGTTTAAAAGATTATGCGCAAGATACTGTACAGCAATTATTCTAAAAAAAAGATGGATTCACATTATTGACCAGCCTGCAGCTGATAAAAGAAAACCAGCAGCAGAACAAACGTAAACGTCTATTCGAGGATCTGGATATATTTGTTCAATCTTCAAGCTTCGATCGAAATTTCATTTTTATATACTGAAGATGACTTGGCGACTGACGGATTTCAATAGCAACTGTACGTTAAGCGAGATAAATCAGGGAAGACGGCTGTGGCGGAGGGCGTTCCTTTTCAACAAAGATGAGAACGAGAACGAGAACGTTCAAACAGCCAATCGAGCGTCCTAGATTTTGCGGGACAACGGTCGCGGGTTGCTATTTTATCGTCCTTCTTTGATTTATCTCGCTTAACGTAACCTCGCTAATACCATGAAATCTTCGACTAAACATATACTTTGAACATATATCTGACTGATAAAAAACTAAACCGTTCTGGACTTCTTTCTTTAAGCACGATAATTTTGACGACATAAACTAAATCAAATTTTGATTCACAGAAAAACATCAAGGTGTAATTTCTAATACTTTCGTTTGCTAAAAATAAAGGCGACAATAAATTTTTATTGATGGTGAAAATATCGAAGCCCGAATAGAGAAAAAGTGCGAAGAAAAACGAAAAATGAAACTGAGAAAACTTTAATAAAGATCCAGAAAATTTCTTCTAACCTAAAAAAGAAAGAGTGAATAAAAAAATAGAACAAGGTATCTAGAACCTTAATCTGTTCTCAAAGATTCTTAACTTGTTGTCAATACAATCACGATCTAGATGTTTATCGATTTCAAACAAAAAGTTGTTACCGAGAAACAACAAGAGAAACAACAACAACCACACTGAAAACACAGCATAAAAGTTCTCTCAACCTCAAATAATGCTCTACACAAAGTGATCTGTTGGCATATGGCCAACTCTTTTTCAACTTGAAATCTTCATTTTTGGCCCGAGTTGATTAAAAAAATGTGCTTTCAGTTAGAACACAAAAAGATTTCGAAATTTGAATTTCGAAAGATATTCTTTTTAAAGAGATTTTGACCTTAACGGTAAAAAAAATGGCAAAATTGATTGAAAATTTGACCGTTTTTCGGCCACCAATCTTGAGTAGCCGAGGAAACGAGCAAAAGTCTACGGACAAAAAGAAAATATAGCATAAAATGTCCCCTTGACCTCATTTGTTAAAACATAAAATACAGGAATGAAATGAAAGAGTTGACTTACCAATAACTTGTTGTTTTCTTGCACCGAATATGTAATAAACTCCTCCAGCTTCTCATGAACAACCTTCCAAGTTGATTCCTAGTAATAAAAAGTAAAAGTTGACTTTATAAACCGAACAACAGTCTTGTTTAAAGATAACAAAATGTCGTAAATAGCCTAACTAAAACTGATCCCAAGGGCTAATCTAATTCTAGTGTTCGAGAAGAACCACAAATTCAAACAAAAAAAACAACCTTTTTATATCAAGCTGTCAAAAAAAGTTTTGAAAGATTCGCATACTATTGCGATTTTTAAAACATTTTTTAATCTGGGTTAGATTGACCACTGCTCTACTTACATGATAGTCAGTATGAACATGGCTTGGCGGAATAATGTTAAGTAACGTCATAATTTCTTTTGATTGGCTTGTTTGTATCCTCTTCAAAGAAGTCTATAATAATAAAAAACAGACGAGTAACACGATGGAATCAAAAAAACTAAAAAAACATGCAAAATTCGATATTTTTTTATTAAAACGGTTTCCCCTTCTCTGACATTCGGGTAGTTCATTCTTATTGACAATCAACTCAATTCGAGTTGAACAGATGGCGGTAAAAGTACTCTTTCTGCTGCTGAATTTCAACAAAAAAGAAAAGGAGAATTAAAATCTTAATAAAAATGGAAAAGTTAGACAAAATGATAAACAAAAAATGAAGGTTGGACCCACAACCCAACTATTATAACCATATCAAGACGAATACAAAAATTGTCCGATTATTAAGTGACATCTCATCAGCGACTTCAGTGGTCGATCAAAAATAAGGCTACTTCGAAAACTATATACCCCTCGCCCCCTCAGTTTTAACTCAGACTCGACATAACGATTATGAGTCGTACTGTGCATAGAGAGGCTCGAAACCACCCCCAAATTCACAAAGACCTCTAGAGAGGGCCAATAGATCGTTATGTATCAAATTTATTTTGTCTGCAGATTATTACAAACTTGCACATCATCCACGGTATTCTCATCTTCTCGACATAACGATAATGAGTCGTATTGTGCAGAGAGAGGGAGAGGCTCGAAACCACCCCCAAATTCACAAATAGATAGATCATTTTTTATTCATTTTTACAAACATGCAAATCATTCATCGGTATTTTTATTGTGCAGAGAGTGGCTTGATGCCGTCTGCTCAATTTCCTAGCGAGGACCAGTAGTGTCCAGTGTGTTTTTTTTCTTTTCTACAGACTATTACAAACCTGCAAGTCATCCACGGTATTATTAGTGTTCATGAGTTGTTGGTTCCTCATCTCCAACTCTTCTTTTAAATCAAATACCTTCCCTAGAAACCAAGAAAAAAAGAAGATAAATAAGTTACTTTGAATTTTTGAAACTGAAGAGTCGGAAGTTCATCCTGCTCGACTTTCGTTCAGGAGGCCCGAGTTCGATTCTCAATGTGACACTGCGGTTCACCTGGGTCAATCAATACCATGCGAGGGGGGATTTGGTACCATAACTCTGATACAAGAGTGTGGGTAGATATTTCAGATATTGTGGCGTGTGATAAAACCTCGTTAGGTTCTACACCTGTGAGAGCACAACATGCTCTCCCGCGTAGTTCGAGTGTCAAGTGTACAGAGCCTATCTACCTTCGGTAAAGTTTTACTCTTGTCTATGTTTGTGTGGTTATTTTGGGTAAATGAAACTCCTCCTCAAGGTTGATAACCATTTGAAGATACTTGTCTCCCAAATTTTCATATTGTGTTTAAAAACCTCCAAGTTATAACTTTTTCACAAAAATATAGAAACTCCCTAAATGAACGAGTAAACACTTACTTGAAAAATACAGGTTTCTTGATTCCAAATCATCAACCAGGCTAAAAATGAAGAGATTGAAAAGAGTTTACAGTTACAGTCTACATAACCACTTAAACTTAGCTTTAAAGCGGGAAGCGATTGCTTTGAACATAAATTCAAACGACGTAATTTCAAGGAAGATTAACCCTGGTTTTAAAATGATCTGGAAAAATATGTACCTTTTAAGCTCGTCCACTTGTTTTTCCAACTGAGCGTTGTTTTTGGTAGTAGGTAATGGATTCTCCAAGCTACAAAAAAATAAGAAGATACTAGTTACTTCAAGGCTTCAGGTATACAAAGATTCGTTTGATTTTTAATGACATTTCTCAAATAAAAAATATTTAAAAAAGGTGGTTTTGATTTCAAGTTTTATCTCGTGATAACCTACTATGTACATCTGTACATTTATTATGTAATATGAAAGAAATTTTACGAAGCAACCATACTTGCATTGTGTTGATCCATCCATAAGCATTGCCTAAAAGAAAGTTGAAGTTTTTATAGGAAAGATTAACATGAGATACCTGAGATCTTTGAAAATGGCGGCGGAATTCTTTTTCCTTCTTCTAAATTTTAAGAACTTCATTTTGAAGCTGGTGGTGGTCCCGTGGTTAACGTTCAGCGATCAAATGATATAATGCAATATAGTTTCACTCTATCTACAATATTTTAATCCTAATATAATTTCATTACAAACAAAAGTTCAACGGAGTGTTACTAAAAAAAACTAAGTAAGAAAGAAGGAGGTCGTTAAGTTCACAATATTCAAAAGAAAACAAAAAGAAATTGGTTTAAAAATGAACTTTTTAACATCTCTATATAAAAACCCGAAAATTGTGTTTTGGAAAATTGAATTTTTATATGGAAGTTGAAACAGCTTTTTATTTTTTTTGAACAGACTGGAATAAGATGGTTTTTCAATATTCATTTTTTGCTAATGAAAAATTGATTCAAACAATTGTAGAAAATTTTGATTTCTGAAAGTCGTAGAAATCCAAGATGTATTTTTCAAAACAAAAGACTTTTAAATCTTTTTATGTCGAACGTGTGAAGGTGGTGACTCAACGAAAATTTCCAAAAGCAATCACTTAGGTTAAACTGAAACTGTTGCAATCCGGTAGCTAAAGTAAGATTGTCAGTAAAAATTATTCCCATGTAGAAACCAGGACAGTATCACTTACTTACTTTTTGCGGTTTCCTTCGTGCCATCCTGGTTTCTACATACTAACTGTTTTTACCGGTTTTTACTGACAATCTTTTTGCAAAGATTTTTTTGTTGTGCTTTTTTGAAAAACCGGATGGATGTGTTTGGTATCTCTTTTCAAAAAGTGTAATTTGTTTAGCTTCACTTTAACACTGATTTTCTTTGGAAATCGTCATCCGAAGTCAAAGAAAAAGCAATAAATAAACTTACTTTGGTGCCAAACTCCAGAATTTTGGTCTGCAAATTATCAATGGTCATTTTCTGCTGTTCTATTTCACACAGAGCACTTGATAATCTAAAACAAATTATTAATACGGAGTATAAAATAGGCTTAGAAAAATACGCCTAGAATAGCATGGCATTTGAAATTGGATTATAAATTGTGCCATATTTGCCAAAATGGTACCCATTATGAGAAAAAAAGGCGGATCATTAGAAAAGTGTGGAGAGCATGACGTAAAATGACATAAAAGAAAGTTGTGGACCTGCCAATTTGAGACCACTCAAGTTTTCCGTAGTAAAGTCTCTTAAACGAGTTTGGAAAACGAAGCATCGAGACAAAAGTCTCTTTTATTCAAGAGATTTTTAGAGACTTTTGTACTATAAATAACGACGCTGTCTCAAATTAGAAGATGAATTATATGTACAGGTCATTTCTAGAAAATTAACCTATTAAAAAATTAACAAGGAGTTTCAAACTCTTAAACTGTCTCAGTTTGAAGAATCTCTTTCACCCTCATCACGAAACATTTAAGTTAGCTCTCCACCCACACGTCACAATATTTTGCTTCTAACGTTTACCTATGCTGTACATCCTGTGAGTTTAGAGACAAATCACCGATCTTCTGAAGCGCTTTATCTCTTGAATCTGTAAGAGCCTCTTTCTCCTCTAAAAACAAGAAATGTCAATCACTTTTATAGAGAGATTCTACGACTTACCAATGCTTACTATAAAAACTAAGAACAAACAGGAAAAATCCAATTACCATCTGTTGAGCTTCGTCCTCTTCTTGAAATCAAAAGAACAGTGAACATACTGCAGTAGGACTCCACCTCGCCTCATCCAGGCGATGTAGCCACTCCCTTACTCTGACCTTAGAAGTTCTAATTTTAACAATTATAGAGTCTTAAATGATGAGAACTTTCTCACGGAGAGGTCAAAACTTTTAAAAGAAAAAAATGATTTGTTTGGTTTTGTTATTAGCAAGAACCATCGAATGAAAGACTATTCTATATAAAACAAACTATAGCCCTACCCCGTATCTTTTTGAGAGCAATCGCCAGCTTATGTGCCCTAAATGATAGACAGAAAGAGGAAAAATAAGGTTCTCTCAATTAGAAAAATAAGTTTTTACTACAAATAAAAACTTCACAACATTTTATTGAAAGGGGAAGATAATATTACCGAAGCAAACAACTTTATATGAAAAATAAACTGCTAAAAGATAAGAATTTCATCATTTAAGTCTCTCATATGTCCTATTTTTAATAAACTGGTAAACAAAGATCTTGTTAAGGATAAGTCGCAAATTCACTTTCATAGAACAGATAACTATTCAAATTAGAAACCTTTAACTAGACAGGTTGATACAAAATTAAGTTTCACAAAAAGAGTGAGATGACTAAGCTACGATGTTGAGAAAAAGTGTCTTATGGTTAAAACTGTCTCTTTTAATTGATAAGGAAGTCTGATGAAATGATCAGCGCGAGCTGTGCTCACTGAGAAAATTTTAAAACCTATAAAGTATCGACGAAAAAGGACGTTGTAATGATTGTAAAACAACTTGCAGGTATTTCCACTCTTCCCAGTTTCGGGCCCGGAAACACTGATTTAATGAAGTAAAATACCTAGAGCCTATTCTTACTTTTTCTCTGCAGTTTGCTTCCCTTGTGCAAACTCAGCAATCTTTTCTGTAAAAGACTCCAAATCTCTGTTCAGATCTTCCACGATTAACTATAAAGAGAAAGAGAAAAATGAAGGTGGTATTATATACTCTTTGTGACGAGTGGATTGTAGCCGTTTAAGATGCATTACGGCGACTGCCTTATGGTGGAGCAAAAAACTATATTATTCTCGTTATTTTCTGGAAAATACAACCAGTCTTCGCAATCTTTGGCAAGGTGTTAAAGAAATTATATCTTCTTCTTCTTCTTCAAGTTCTTGCATTTCTCTCAATATCAAGGATTCTTTATCTTCAAAACCTGAGGAAGTTTCCGAAACTTTCAATGACTTTTTTTCAACTATTGCAGGGGAAATACGATCAAAAATTCCTCCTACTCGTCACCATTTCTCGAAATGGCTTAAGAATGAAAATCGCAATGCAAACTCCTTTTTTATCGCTCCCACTACTTCTGATGAGCTCTCCTCAGTGCTAAAATCTTTAAGCGAAAACAAAGCTTCTGGTCCAAACAGCATACCTTATCCAATTATTTCTTCTAATCTAGAAAGCTTCTCTTCTATACTTTCTGATATTATAAACTTATCCTTTTCAACTGGTATCTTTCCAAACAAACTTAAAGAAGCTAAAGTAATTCCCGTATTCAAGAACAAAGGCTCTCCATTTGATGCTGAAAACTACAGACCTATCTCACTCCTTTCAAATATTGACAAAATCTTCCAAAAACTTATGCACACTCGACTAATGAATTTTCTTGAGCTTTCAGGTTCACTTTATCCACTTCAATTTGGTTTTCGTTCAAAGCACTCAACTGAAACAGCTCTTCAATATTGTATAAATCAAATATCAAGTGCCCTAGATGAAGGAGAATTTGGCTGCTCCATTTTCATTGACCTTCAAAAAGCATTTGACACTGTTGATCACTCAATTTTACTCTCTAAGCTGGATTTTTATGGTGTTCGTGGGACAGCTCTTGAATGGTTTCGTTCTTTCCTGTCTAACAGATCTCAATTTGTTTCTATATCAAGCATTAACTCAAAATCTAGGCTAATGCCTCACGGTGTTCCCCAAGGATCTGTACTTGGCCCTTTACTTTTTCTTCTTTATGTAAACGATCTTCATGTTGCACTTCCTTATTCTTTAGTAAACCTATTTGCAGACGACACTATGCTTTTTCTG
>JAUJPO010067223.1:0-12235 GCA_032270745.1 Tiaropsis multicirrata
TTTTCCCTATTCTAAATTCAATTTTTTGTCACTCAGTATGCAACCCATTTGTGACCCATCAAAACTTTCTTAGTTATGAAATTTAATTATGAAAAGTAACATGCAATTCATAGATAATTAAATTTTTTTTTCCTTTCATTTGGTAATTCATGAAGATTCGCCGGATGAAAAGAACTTCGTTTTAGCCTTAAAATGTCTGCAGAAGTATTTCAAATCATTCGGTAAAATAAATCATTCAAAACTGCTGGTTCGTTTGATCAAAACTTGCAACTTTAACATTTTGTCATCAGTACCAAATCTGAATATTAAAAAAGCAGAAACACGATTTTATAAGAGTCTCAGCTTATCAGCAGAAAGATGGGTGAAATTATAACATGTATATCATAATGCGTAACAATAAACCACAAAAGAGTATAATAGAAATGCAATTCTCAGTTCTTTCAATTTAGTGAAGTTTTTCACTCTTCACATAACATTCAGTTTTGGTCAAACTTCTCTCGTCAATCAAACCAGCTTGATATGATCTTTCTGGTAACTTTTCCACAATTTCTCATGGTTCATAAGGTGGTGTCTGAAGATTTGGTTTTACTGGTATATTATTGATAGTTGTTTGGTATGCAAAGTTGCCTTCCGTGGTATACAACATAAATGTTGGTGCAGTGTTACCAGTAAATTGGTGCATGTTGATCATTTGTCCTTAAAAATGTAAAAGAAGTAAATTAATAAATATTTATATAATTAAGTTATAACTTAAAATCAAGTTATTAATTTGTTTGCAGCATCTGTATGAACAGCACACAACTGATGTTGCCAAAGCGATATGAAACTCAACTAACATTAAAACTCAATAAGCGACAATTATTTTTCCCGAATTATCCTTAAAGAGAAAAATGTTATTTTATTAAGTTTCCTTCTTTTGCTGATATGAAATAAGATTGCTTAGCCAAAGATTTGAAATAAATAGATGTTTTAATGTTCTTGAAGAAGTTCTCGTTCTACATTTCGAGCAAACGCCATGCAAATAAAAGGGGGTGTTTATTCAAAGGGGTGTTTTATTTGATACCTTGATATGATAAATCCAGTAGAAGCACCAAAAAAAGTCAGCAACGAAAAAACAGACTCTCTTCACCAAAAGAGCTGGAATTGTATTATTTGGCAGGTATAATTTTCGACTGATGCAAAATTAATCGATTTTTAAATATTAAAATTGTATCCAGAAAAGAAAATGACTCACAAACCAAACATTTAGAAGGTACTAGCCCAACCTAGCGACATAACAGCGCAGACAGTGTTGAAGACCACGTGGGACCAATGTAAACAACTGTTAGCTGGTTCATTAGCAGAAAAAATCCCAATAGTTCCAGTGATTAAGAACCATAAACTAGACCAGATGCATATACCTAATACATAATACTCTAAGCCAAAATGCTATAGAATATCATAGCAATACCATTCGCGATACATCCAATAAGTAGCTGTGCGATTGCTATGGAACAGAAAGGTATGATCATTTTTTAAGTTTGCTGGTTAAACGTTTGTTGTATTTTTACAGTTTTCTTAGGTTGAACTAAGTTTCTCTTAAGTTTCTCGATCGTTGTTCCATAACAAGAGGTTTCCTTTGTTTTAGTTTCGAATTAGATCTCTTATCAAGTTTCATTAAGATTGAACCACCATCTTTCCTTCTTCACTCGATACTTTGTGGTTGTATTCTGAACACTGGTTGTTGTTGTTGTTGTTGTTGTTGTTGTTGTTGTATGCTCATTTTTCCTGTAATTCAGGAAGAAAATGTAAAATGCTCAGTTTTAAACAGTTTTATAAGCAACAATTTTTTCGGCTGAACTTTAAGTATGCCCAATATGCATGGTTTCCTCCTGCTTTTTTAGCCCCCCTTGAATTGGAAATTCCCCCTTAAGGATATGTCCCCCCTTAAATCCTCCCCACAAAGTCTATACCCCTTTTGGAAAATTCCCCCTTAAATCTGTTGTGGATACCTTTCGTCATGTTAACGTGATGAGCAAATAATACTACGATTTTTAAATTTGTTTTATCATGTGTAAAAAATATGTAAAAAAGTTTTTTAAACTATAATGACTGAAAACAAAAGAGAATGTATGAAATATATCTATTTTGACTTGGCTTGAAATATGGTTTTCTGAGGGAATAACTTTTCAAGCACAACCATTACATTTAGGAACAAAAGAATGAAAGTAAGTTTTATAAAATTTAAAAGATCCAAAGGGTATAAAGTCAAAAATCATGTGTGACCTTGTAAAGGTCAGCTAAAAAAACAACAAAAAGCCTACTGTATGCTATGTATAGTTAGACCAGCTGAAATATTAAGAATAAGTACTTGTTATCGCACTATACCGAGTACGATATGGGATATATTTCTCGAGTTAGGCTCGGAAAATATGACGAAAAATCAAAACGAGAAAAATATATCCACATATTTTACGAGTAAAGCGGTGTGATAACTAGTTTATTGTCAACTTAAAAAATAAATCTTTTCTTTTTTCTCTTTTTTTTCTCTTTTTTTTTATTTTGAATAAAATTTATTTTTAATTACCCCCTTGTTTAAAATGCCCTTTTTCAGGGCCCCCTTATTTTAAGGGGGGGGGGGGAGGAAACTATGGTATGTACGATTCTGCAGGCTAATCATAATCTAACGCCTTATATTTTCATTTTGATTTTCATTAATAGAAAACATCGCACTAGGCTTGTTTTTTGTTGAGATTTGAAAATTTCTTATTTTTCTCCTTTTCCGGGGGTTTGCTCTGCTGTTGTAGCTCTATATTACGTAATTCAAAGATTGGCGTTATTTGATTGGTCAAAAAATATTTTCTATACAATAGTAAGTTGTCCTCCCAATCCATGTGCAGCCACGACATGTTTGGTAGGAAATATATGTGTCAATGATGGATGTGTTGGGAGATGTGTACCTACAAAACCACGTAAGAAATCTTGTTTTACTTTTGAATGTGTTGATCTTTAATTCCTGAGAGAATAGATGAAAGATATTGCTAGGCCTTAACTTGCAACCACTTTCGCGGGTCACACCCTCTGCTCTTCATTCACGCTTTGATACCAAGCTCGCTCTGTCTCGAACTTTGTGTAAATTTTAAAGCTCCTTTACGAATTGGAGGTTTCGTATAGACGGTCCATCGCATGGTATCATTTGCAACAAATTTATTTTTGTTACAGCATGTATAGTTTGTACGGCCATCTTATGTACACCAACCACATGTGGAGCCAATGAAAAATGCGTCCAAGCTTCATGTGGCTGTTCATTCAAATGCATTCGTAAGTATTCCTACTAGGCGTTTTGAACCTGATCTACAGTTGTTAAATTTGTTGAATAAACTATGAAGTATGTTTTTTCTTCGCTAACCAAACACAATTTTTAGTCCTTGTCAGTTCCACTTTTTGTTATCGTTGAAAAATATGTTACTAATTATTTCTTTTATCTAAAGAGGCCAGCGGGGATACCTTTTCGAACCGTAAGCTTGCACCATGGAATCAAAGAACTCATAGCCCCATCCCCACATTATAAAACGTCTTCGACCAATCACTTTTTGTCTTCTCTGTGTTATACAGCAAGTCCACCACCTGTATGTACACCATGCAAACAAGTGAAATGTAAAAGTGGGTATGTTTGTGTCGAAAACAAGAAATCATGCACTGCTCGTTGTGAAAGCTGTAAGTAGTTAAACCTTTCAAGGTTCTTGCATTCTAGAGTCGCACAACTACCCAACTCTTTGGTCGGTATCCGTTATAAAATTTGATTGTAATACGTGTTACATAATTGTCCTGTATAACATTTATAGTAGTTACGACTCGATCCTCGAACCTTGAATATTTTTAAGAACTTGAGAACAAAGTTATTATCAAGTGGCCTAACACGGCTTGTCAATTCAAAGATCTTTAAAGACGAAACTTTATAAAGTATTAGTATCGTTTGTACTTACCCGACAACGTAATTTGCAAACGTCAATTTCATTCGAGTAGAACTATCTTTTATCACAGGGGACTAATATTCTGTTTTCTAAACAACAGCTTGCAAACATTGCTCCGGCGGTTCCGATCTTTGCGTCGGTAAAACGTGCGGTGGAGACGAATATTGTCGCGTCAGATGTATTGGATGTGAAGCCACTTGCAAAGGTTTGTATCGAAATCCAGATTGAACTTAGAACGGCATGTATTGAACTATTGGAAATTCGACAATTTACAGATTGTACAGGCGGATACAGGAGTATAGCGCCAATGGAGGAGATCCCACTAACTATCTTATTACCTTATATGGAAATTGATTTCTCTTCTTATAAGAAAACATACCTACTGTATATATATATTTCAATAGTTGAATTGGTTTTGTTACTACTTTGGGCGGAAACAATTTGAGGATCGAAACATAGAGATACATTTAGACGTGCTGAGAGGGTGACTGCTGTGTGAAAGATCTTTGATGAGAGCTGATTGTAGATTTTAGTTATTTTTTTCAGCCCAATCAATGTGTCGAAGAAATCCATGTGCAAGAGTCATATGCGGTGGCAAAGACGCTAAATGTATTCCAAATTTCAAAACATGTACACATAAATGCCGTGAGTCTCTTACTTTCGAAAATCTCTGATTTATTTCTTCTGCTATGAAGTTACATAGTATCTCACAACACAACCCATCCCGTCATAATATCATACCATAACTCAAATATGATTTAGTCAGGGAGTTATTTATAAATTTCCGTTATTCTTTTAACATTGTTGGGTCGCGGATCTTTTTGGAAACAGTTCGCTCGTTAAAAGTACCTATCAAACTGTTCGCAGCAGGAAAACCACACGTTGCCTCTTTAATGTCGTTGTCTCTCTGGTTAGGTTCGGGGTCTATAGGGATCCCACCCATATGGAAATTAAATAATTCCTCGCTTCTAAGAAGCTATCAGTGGTTCTAGGGATATTATGTAGACTACCACACATTCCTTTTATGACGATTAAAAAGTTGATCATATACATTTTTCTTTTTTACTTTCTAGTGTCTTGTCCCAAATTAATCGCTTGTACCTTCCTTTTGGATCCTGTATGTGGAACTGACGGTAAAACATACGACAACCAGTGTTTATTGGACGGAGCTGCTTGTAAAAACAAATTACCGTTGAATAAAAAACATGATGGCCCTTGTAAGTATTCAAAACGACCTTTTTGTCAATTTTTTTGTCAACTATACATATTTTTGAACCAATAAAAAGAATATTTATGTTGTAAAGTTATGACCTCTTTTGGGTCAGTTATTTCCTTTGAATCATTCATTTGTCATCAGCGTACATGATAAATGATTCTAAAATAATATTTTTGTGCATGCTTAGGCAAGTGTAAGAGACAATGCAACAGAAAATGTCAATTTGGTGCTCGTTGTGTTCAAGATCCACGAACTTGTGCCACCAGATGTGGTAAGCTATCTATACACCCCTGTGTCTCTGGAAAAATCGTTCAAAGAATTCCAGTAGAAAATTGAAAATTCTCTCTCACCCAAGTCGTAAAACAAATACTTAAAAATACTTAAAAGATTTTGTCAGAACCTTGAAAACCCTACCCTTAAGGGCCGCACATACCGTAGGTCGCACCATATGAGTGACCCCCCCAGGCTTTCATATTCAATTGAACTTTTGGTACCATAGACTTGGGCATAGAGACTACTATTTTGTAACGTAAACGTAGGCGTAGTGTAGGAAATAATTTGATTCGCTTAGAATAGAAGATCTACTTAATTCTGTTACGTAATTTTATTGAAGAAAAACTTCCACAACCATTTTTAGTTACTGATAAGGACTTTGCGCTAGTAATATAGATTCATTTAAATAAAAATTGAAAAAAAGATACTTCAGGTCTATCTAATCATTCCCTTTTGACCTTCCAGAATGTCCATCAATTTGCATTGCGCTCTACAAACCGGTCTGCGGTTCAGACGGAAAAACTTATTCAAACGCATGCGCACTTGGTGTCGCTTCTTGTCAATCCAAAGGCAAAGTCACTCAAGTCTCTGATGGACCATGCCCTTGTAAGAAAGATAAATGCAAAACCATTAAGTGTGGTTTCGGAGCAATCTGCACGGAAGATAAAAACACATGCCAAGTCAAATGTGGTATGCTACATAATACACTTTCTCTATTCTTTGAGATTTAAACTTTTATACCAACTAAATTTCGCGAGGCTTGCGAATGACTCAAATCACACATATTTCGCGGAAATTAAGTTTTGCGAATGAAGACGTTTATCACTGGATTTTACTTTCGCAATTTTCCAGAAATAATTGCAAACTCGCGGAAGAATCCTTTAAATTAAAGTAATTAAAGACATTCCATACAGTTCTCTGTAAATTCACCAATTGGATCCATTTTTTTTGTACCATCAGCTGAAAAGAAATTTAAAGAGTCCCGTACATAATAGCTCGGTTTTTTCTCTAATTCGGTACAAATCTTTAAACCGTTTTAAAAATCGGATTAGAGACTGTATATATTTCTTAATGATCCAAGCAGTTTTATCCAATCAAATTTTCTTCATTCTTTCAGAATGTCCACTGTTCAAATGCGATCCAAAAACCATCAAGCCAATATGTGGCACGGACGGAGTTACTTACACCAATGATTGTTTTATCGGACAGGTGATCTGCCGAACACAAGGTAATTTTTTAGATCTCGGAATTTAAACTATCGATAACTTATCATGCTCTCTATAAAGGAACTATTCCCTGTATTTAAAGAGTCTTATCTCGGTATGACTTCAAACCTCGGTAACTGGGGTTTTTTGGCAATGCGAGTAATTTATAAACAACAAAATAGCTAAATTAGGCTCCTGCAATGCGCACGATTCAGCATTCCCTGATACATGTTGTCGGCAAGAGAAAACCTCTGTCATTTCTAACAAGTGGTCTACTTCCATCCGATACTTTTATAACAACTTAAAAATTACTTAGCAGTCTCAAAAGAAAATCGTGCCAAAAGTTGAGGAGATTCACAAAATCACAAAATTACCATGGTATAATATTAAGTAATTCCACACTAGGAAAAGTCCAGAAAGCCAGCGACGGCAAATGTCCATGTAAAGATCAATGTACCACCACCACTTGTGGAAAAGCCCGCAGATGCGTGTGGAATACTAAAGCATGCAAAGCAGAATGTCCGTGTGCTATCTCCTGCGCAAACATCTTGTGTATTGTTGGCTCACGATGCATTCATGATCCAAAAGCATGCACCACCAAATGCGGTTAGTACTCCTGTATTTGAAAAAAACCTGTTTTCTTCTTTCATTTTCACGTTTGCAATTTTCAAGTACATCCGAAAATTTTTGTTCGAGACATTTCCAAACTAGCAAAAATTATTTTTCATTAAAAGCTATGGGTCGCACGCTGCTTTGTGTTTTTAGGTCTTTACCCACTAGGCACGAAACGTTGTCTTAACGCCCAAATAATGTTGTTTTAACGCCCAAATGTGTCTGCTGAGTAGAGTGCTATCACGAGCGGGAATAAAAGTAGTTTTACTTTCGATTCTATGCACCATATCCAGAAGTTTTCTACTCTACACTGAAGAGAAACAAAAACTTACGCTTTACAATTTGTCTTCAATTAACTTTATTGAAATTTTATCTAAATTTTGTTTCAGTCTGTAATGAAATTTGCACACATGAGTACAATCCAGTGTGTGGTAGTGATGGTAAAACTTATTCAAATCAATGTGAATTGAACAAAGCTAGTTGTAAAAATGGTGGCACAATCACCAAAATGAGTGATGGGAATTGCCCTAAAGGTAATGTGACTTACTATTCAGTTTTTCGAAAAGTTTGCGCTTCAATACAATGATTTCGCCGTTGGAAACGCATCTGTCTCTTATAAGTTTCTAAGAATAAAATGCGGATCTTCGTGGTGTAGGGGGAGTCAAGATTTGTTAAATAAGACTTAATTGACTTAATTGGGGTTCAACGACAGTAAAATTTACACACATTTTCAAAACGTTGGCAGCGTTCTGACTGCTTTCTTTCGGCCACTTTACTTTTATAGTGGCTAAAGGAATCTATGGTATGAATAAACGAAATGTTTCTTCTTCAAACTAGGGTCGAACAAAACTCAGTGAATTTAATACGATTCTTCTTCGCTCTTCTTACAGCTTGTCCACCCAAATGTACCAAACCAAAGAAATGCCGTTTTGGAGCTAGATGTCTTGTTGATAAGAAGACTTGCAAAGAATCATGTAGTAAGTCAAGTGTCATATAATCCTTTGCTCAAATCTCTCTTGAAATTCATTATATGCGTGAGTTAACATTGAGTCATTTTTCCTAGCGGAAACAGCCAATAATCCGGAGTTTGCCCTCTATTTAATTGCAAAAAATAAACATTTTACCCTCTATTTTGGGTGTTTCAGTTAAGAAGGATGACGTAACGAAAGCTTACACATATCTTGAAATGGGATTTTTACTGAATACTAAATGAAAACAATGACTCTTCCAAAACCATACACTCACAGGTTTATCAAAATTTTCGAAACTTACCTTTTCGGATTTCTTCGGATAGGTAAAAGAGGAATCCTGTTTTTATATCTAGTCTATACCAATTTATTCCTCGACCCCTCCCACATTACGTATTTATACTTTTGCGACTCATTTTCTACCATTGTTCACTGTGTTAAAGACTTATCGGATCCATCGGATAGGAAAAGGTAGCCTCTCAATAATGGTTTTGTAACGCAATCTTTGAATGTAAAAGATTAATTTTCTTTTATTCCAAACCAAAGGTTGTGAGCGTGGCTGTCCGAAAATTCGACGTCCGGTTTGTGGAACAGATGGTACAACATACAGTAACGAATGTCTCCTTCAAATTGCGCGATGTAAAAGTAATGGAAAGATTCGAAAGCGACATCTAGGTTTTTGCAAAGGAGGTTAGTGATAATTTTTTGTTTTTGTTTGTGAAATTGGGTCTAAAACCGTTGTTGTTTCTGATATTTTTCTCATAAGATTATGGGTCCATAATTTATCCAAGAATCCTTGTAAAACTTTTTGAAAATCCATTATAGTTGCGCTAATTCTAAATATAATACCCCCACCCCCCTTACAATATACGTACCTAACGAAGAGATTAGAGCTTTGCCTATAGTAGTTTTGCTTTTCTATAATATTCTTTATATTATATAAATGCCTTTAAATCTTCTCTTTCCCTGGCTGTTCCTTTTACATTCTAGATTAGAGGCATCTTTGATTGTTTTTCCTTTCATGTCATTTCAGATTGTAAGTTGACATGCGCTACAGTAAAATGTGCTTATGGAGCAAGATGTATCATCAACAAACGACTTTGCAGACATCGCTGTGGTGAGCTCCCCCTCAAATTTCATGTAAACTTCATCCGAAGCAAACTTCTGGCAACAAATTGAAATTTATTATTTTATTACCACGTGCATTCTGTAGTCTTCATAATCCGGTTTCAAAATCTGGGAAGAAACGGGTGTAAAAAGAGTTACCTTAAAGGGGATAATTTCGTCGGGTAAAAGTGACGAAATTTTGGCCAAGTGACGAAAATTTTGCCCGACAAATAACCTAAATTTTGGAAGTGACCAATCTGTGGATGAAGAAATGCAAAAAAGCAGCACAGAAGGGTTAGCGTTGGATAACAATACGGAATATAACATCATTCTATAACATTGAAATCAAATAAATCAAAGCACCCGCAGAAGCTTTTTTTCCTTCTGAAAAACACCCCAGGGAAAATCTTCGTCGAGGAAAAGTGACGAATTATTTTGGCAAGTGACGAAAGTTTAGCCCGACGAAGTAATCCCCTCTAATAAGGTACAATACTAGTCAAAGAAAATTTAAAGCTTTCTATGTCTTCAATATGGGCGGTAGCTCGTTATCACTGTCTCAGTGCCCCAGTAAGTAACGAAACCTCGTTGGGTGCGGGAACTTCGGACTTTTTTTAGTTTTCTAGTGGGGTCAATCAAATGTATTTCATTGTTTCCATTTGAGTGGTGGTGGTAATAGTCACAGAGGTAAGTTAGGGGTGTGTTATTCGAATTACTGTTGGCACTCTGTTATTCGAATTGACTATAACGAGTGAGAATAATAGTGCATATAACTTAATGGTAATGCATCGACAGATCCTGCACTAAGTTACCGAATGATAAACATTGAGCACATCATTCCCTTCGTCTACTACGAACTAGTATAATAGCAACGAACCGATAGCGCAATTTAGGAGAGCAATCGTTCAATTTCCACTCGATTCGTTACCTTTGAGAAAGTTGGAAAGTACATTAGTGCAGGATCTGTCGATTCATAACTATAACGAATTATAACTACAACGAATGTTGACACATTCCCTTTGTCTTTCTCTCTGCAGTCTGCTCACAACGTTGCCCACGCATCAGAAAGCCAGTATGTGGAAGTGACGGGAAGACGTACGCCAACGAATGTTTTTTGAACTACGCCATTTGTAGAAGTAATGGAAAAATTACCAAAAGACACGATGGTAAATGCAAGAGTAAGTTATTTCTTATCAAAATGGATATTAATTAGAGCTGCTTTACTAAAGCCTATTCCATGAAACTAGCATCATATTGCTCCTGCTGCTGAAAGATAATGTGTGTGATAAAAATTATATAATACCTCGTCTTTGGAAATATATTTCTGAGTGTATAATTTGAAAACTTTGAAAAAATTATAAAATTGGAAAATGAAGATGTTGACTTTGACAGAGCCAAGAGGTATTAAGAATAAAATATTTTACTACTTAGAAGTTAAAAGATTATTTGTTGATTTATTAGTGGATTTAGATAGCAAGACTGATTTAAATGAACTGTCCCGGACGGATTTGTGTGGGAATCTAATCTTCTCTAAACTAAGTGTCGCGAAGCACGGTGTGTCATTGTTCCTTGTAATTTACAATCATCATATATTATTTACTCTGATTTCGTTTCCTCTCATAGAATGTGTGTTGAGTTGTGCTAATCTCCGATGTGGATATCGTGCTGTTTGTGTTGACGATTTCAAAAATTGTAAACCCAGTTGTGGTAAGGACATATTAAAGTTTTATAAAACACAATACTTGATTGCCATTATCATCAATAGAATGATTAGAAGAGGTCTTTCAATGTAAATTACAAATTTAAATGTGCTGCAAAGTTTTTCGTTCCACGATTGAAGATAATACTACAATTGTTTCATCTATGCCAAATTAGTGCTAAAATTCAGGCCTGACAATACCGAATAATTCCCAAGAAACCTGCAATTAATTTTTGCTGGAAATCAATATAGAAAGTTAATAATGTAGTGTCATTGTTGTCTCGTAGAATGCAATCGAGCATGTATCGAAATTTTCGCTCCAGTCTGTGGAACTGATGGTGTGACATATGACAACCAATGTTTCTTGGATATTGCTCATTGTAAAAGTAATGGAAAGATTACCAAAAAGAGTGATGGAAAATGCCCACCAGGTCTGTAGAGATTCTTGAATAAATAGCTTGTTCCATTATGAACTAAAGATATTATATAATGCATTTTTCTCGATTATTCAACGGAAAAACATTTCAAAATTAAGTCTAGCTAAAAATAAGGTTCGATCCCGGTAATCGCCAAATCAATGAATGGGTTGCGCAAAATAAAGGAACTGTGTAAAGTCATAGGCTTCTTCTTATCCTCTAACGAAAAAGTTTCTTATTAGACTAGTAAAGTCACTGATGGCAGATGTGGCGCGCGGAGCCAGTCTAAATCTAGTCTGATTTGCAGACCCATACTTAAACCGTTGTACGTATGAGTCTGCTAAATAAGCTCCCTTTTGGTTTCCGATTCGGTTATAGTTCAGTCTGTAAAATACACGAAATTTGGCGAGTTGTAAAATCCGAGCGACTTGAGAGGCGAATGAGGAGGTAATCAACATATGGCTGTCGAAAAAATTGTAAAGATTTCTGATTAAAGATGACAATAGAAGACATTGCATTGTAGTTGAATTCTAATCAAAACATTAGAAATATTTTGTTGAAAGGTTCTTTTATGTAAATGATGTCAAAAAAGAAATGGAAAATCTTTTTTATTTTTCAAGATTTAAAAGAAATTTAAAAAGCGTTTGCAAGAGTACTCTTTTAACTAACACCGTATTATTTTTCTTTTCGAAATTCGATCAGTAAGCATTGGTTTTTTCAAAATCTCCAGAGGATATGATTTTCTTTAAAAACGTCTTTAAAATCTCACGATTTTCACTATTTTGATTT
>JAUJPO010067234.1:0-26555 GCA_032270745.1 Tiaropsis multicirrata
TTATTGGGAGTAAAATTTAAAAAAAGCAATTTTGGGAATTTTTTTGTCTACATAGCATTTTCAGTTACAGTTATATCGAATAAAATTCATTTGAGATTCAAATTTTGAAATTTAGATGGAAAAAATTAATGAAAGTGAAGACTAGAACCAGAGCCTAAGTAACAGTTTTTTTTCAAAAAAAAAATTCAAGGCTCGTGCCTTTTTGTGGCATCAATGAAAACCGAGTTTGTTGCCAAGCAATGGGTGCTTCGTTGATTTCTGATTGTGTTCTGAACTATTCAATGGTATATATTATTGCTTCAAATGGTTCAATTTAGGATGAGAAAGCAGCATACAATCAGACCATTAAACGTTCTTGAGTTCATCACCTTTACGCCCTGAAGGCGGGATCCAGGATTTCAAGGTTTGGGCTGACTTGAAAGGGTTAGGATTGTTGACTGTTAATTTTAGGCGGATTTATGTATAACTTTATCAAACTGCCTCATTTTGACTTTGTTTCTTTTTAGTGTTTTTCGTGTTTTCCTTTGCTGGGCCTTCACGCCCTCCGGGCTTCTTGTTATATCTAATCACTGTCGTGAGCGAATCTTTTTAGTTTCGGAAAGGGGATTTGTTCAAACCTGATTACGTGCTCAAACATCTATCAAACAATTTTTTTTGGTTTTGAAAAGCACTTTAACCTCTTCATATGTATGATAGATAGTTATAAAACCTGGAAATCGACATAAAAGTCATCGTTTGCCCCTCCTTACTGCGTTCAGCTTGTATTGTCAACCCATTGATATGACCATAACAGGAAATATCAGGTAGTTTCAATGTTTTTATTGATGATGCTGCTAACAAAATGTTACTAAAGATATCTTAAAAACAACAAACTATTGTTTACTTAGAGGCTCATTGCAAACTAGCGACATAATAAGTGTTAATATTCAATACCCCACTACTTACTCATTGAATGAAAATGAATTATCTTTTTGCTAGGCCTTTAATCCACGTTCAAACTTTGAATGACCCTGTTGAATGTTGAATTTGATAAATTTCAAGAGCAATGCGTGAATGGGTTCGATTTACTTGAAAGTTTCCCCGATTTCGGAGGGCTCGTTCAACGATTCTATTTTCCTCTTTAGTTCTTTTTCGCCTTGTTTATAGTCCAGTTTCAATTTGAGATCACTCTTAGATTTTTCATAAAGGTAAAAACCTTATTGTTTTGGTATATTATATATTTCCATATCAAGCATTCTAGGTTAGTAAGAACCTTCGCCTCGGGGTAACAATCCAAGATCACGGGGTGGAACCGCCATTAAACTAACGGGTTGTTGATGTATTTCGGGTTTACTTTTTAAATTTATCTTATAATATTTAACACTTTTGAGTCACTGTCCACACCCCGTGGGTACTAACAAAGACTTTGGTACTAAACATAAATGGCATAGCGAAAGTCCCTCTGGGTTGGGTTCAATAATATTGTCTTTCTAGTGGGGTCACAAAAATATTTTTTCATCATTTTTTTTCAGTAGGGTGGATCTTGGTATTTCTTTGTTTTACCACTGGTGTGATATTTTAGGGTGAGACTTCAAGTAAGTGTGCTTATGTTGTTGTGACGTCAACGGAAGCTATCAATTGGGTGGTAAGCGCTTTAAAAAAAGGGAGGATGAAATTTAAAATTTGTGATTTTGTAAATAAATATCAAAATTAGAGTCGACGTTTAGATGCTATGGTTAGAAGTAACTTGACCTTGCGAATTCCGGTTTTGAATTTGTTTTCATTATTTTGTTACCGTAGTGTTAATATGACTAAAAGAATCCTGTTATATAATCGTGCTTTCCGCTAAGTCAATATCACCAATACCATGAATATTTGTATGGATTAATATGATTTTGGAATCCTCCTGTAGGGTATAAACAGTATTCAACATATTTAGTCTTGGCATTATTCTTCCCAATTTCTGTCTTATTTTCCCGCAGCTAGGGGTTTTTGTTGTTTTACTTATTGAACTTACTTGCCAAAGAAGGTTTTTACTGTTTTTCTCTTTTGATCATAAAGCAAGCCACCGCGGTTGAATCTCTGTATCTCTCTCACATCAGTCTATAATTCGAAAACTTCTATTACCTAAAAAGTAAGTAGGTCGCTTCAAGATTGGTTTATATTTTGTTTCTAATTTTGCGTTCTTTAGAAAATTAACAACCTTCTTTGGTTGTGTATTCAAGAAACAAAAACTTCAGATTGGCCCTATTCATACAAAATAAGCTATTTACTAGTGTGAGTTTTTTCAGCCGTTACTGTCAGGATCTCATGCTTATAGAATAATTGCATTTCTTGACTTTCTTATGATTAATATATTTTTCGTTATCATATAGTCTGATTTGCAGACCCATACTAAAACCATTGGACGTATTAATAAAAAGCACGTTTTGTTAGAGGATGAGAGCAGCCTAGTTATTATAGGACCCTAATAACTGGGACGGGACTGGAATTGCACAATTTTTATCACTTCCGTGACTTTTCTACGCTAAATTGTGGTGATCTTTAGTATAAAAATATCCGATTGGCAGAAATCAGAAAATGTGAAAGCTTCCTCAAATGGAGACAGACAAGACGGAAAGAAAACTATCAATATAACACACCACGCACGTGCCATTCTTTCCTGGCGCCATGCAAACCTGTCACAAAATAGTAAATAATTTATGGAATTTTAATTTGTATATTCCGTTGTGACAATAGAGAACCGATCCATGCAATTGACCTGTATAAAATTATACAATGGCAATCAAACATTTCTCAATAATAATTTCTAAAATTTCTTGAAAGTTGCTATTTTACAAGTCATTGTCGCAACCGGAGCTTCGATTAAGCAAGATTTACTCACTGCACCCTACATCAGAGTAAATTTCAAGTTTATCGTTCGTTAACATACTCTATGTTAATATTGTATCTATTTTACCGATAACTTTCCATGAAAGGTCCTTGGAGAGAAGTGCTATTATTGATACGAGCGTACAAGCGTGTCAAATATTTTTCCATTTTTGTTAAAAAGCTGAAAATATAAACCCACAATTTTTTTTTTCTACTGTGATATTAAACTTTTGAATTTTGCAGGTCGTGTCGGGTCTGGTACAGTCAAACTCGTACTGGGGGTGATGATCAAGAATCTTTCCACTGGGCTAATTTCCACTCCGATTCGGTATCGGTAAAATAACCGCCCGTGCGAAGTTCTAAAGCAAACGTCAAAAACCGGTGGCGGTGTTGAACCCGCAAACTTTGACTGTTTTGAGAGAAAAAAGAAATCTTTGATGATTAATATAACTATTTATTAATTGGTTAGGTCAATACGACCCAAATGCGCTCTTTTGATTGGTTCTCAAGCGGTCAATATAATACGGTAAAGACCACTTCAAGGAAATGGCTACACTCACAAATGTTTTTGATGATAGAAATTGTGCCATTGAAATATTTCGTCAGTTTGAACACAGTTCAAGAATTAGCATTGGGCTGACGTCAAAATTAATCGGGGGCAAAACATCAAAAAGAAATAGCGAAAAGTCATCAAAAATCAGGGAAGAATGTCACTTTCTTGTAATCGAAAGCATCAACAGAGACTCACCAGTAAATTATTGTATAAATAATTCGTGATATTCATATTTATCATTCTTTAATAAGGGTATTTATTTTATGCCACCAATTTTGAATTTAGAAAAAGAAACTATACTATAGTAATGGAAAACTACTGTAATGGAAAACATCCAACTCCTTGTGATGTTTCTGTAGAAAAGACTACACAGTAATGGATTTCATAAATTGGAGTGAAGCAAGGGAATGATTTTGACCGCTGCATAAACACACTGGTCAAACTGGTCAAAATGTGTTTCAACACATGTAGAGCTGCTTGCATTTGACGCAATTCGACTAGGTGCGATGCCAATGTCTTTCTACTTAACCTTACCTATAATCTACAATCCATTTTTTAGAAAATCTGAGGTTTTCTTAATTACACGATTGATCAAAATCTCAAAAATTAAGTAAGAAGGATTACATGGACTGTGAAAAAGGTCAAGTTGTATAATCCTTAATTTTCTTATCTCTCACTCAATTCAGCTATTTGCGTCATCTAGAACAGCTTATCTATCATCATAATTCCATCTTCCAATTTAATATCACGTCGTTCTTATGCCTCTAGTACAAAACTCTCGATGCTTCATTCTCCAAACCCGTTTGAGAGACTTACGGAAAACTTGTTGAGCGATCTCAAATAGACAGGTCTAAAACCCTTCATCACCATTAAATTATGTATTAAAGTATTATGAAATAGAACCCATCAGTTTTTCATTATTGTCATAATGATACAGAAAAATTATTTGTTCCAGAATCTTTTGCTAAGTCTTTTCCGAAAAGTTTCAAATTCATTGTCCGATCGTACACTCCATTAGGAAAAATTTGTCATGTAATACTTTTTGAAGATTGATACAGGTACTCATTGATTTCGCATAGCAGAGTATCCTCAGTATTTCTTCAGATGTAGATATCTTTTTACATTCGTCAAAGAGGACGAATATCTTTTTAATCTCCATTTCGCCAGAGTGTACGTAAAACTTCTTATTATGGCTAAATAAGGATTGGAGAGCTACGAAATCTAGTTGCTGTTATAAGTTCTTTTTGCCAGAAAACATTATGTTTATTTGGCAAAAAAACAGCGTTCTTTGCATGCTTTAATAAGGGTTAAATTATGGTATAATTAACTTCCTTACCAGCCTACATTGACGTCATGATAAGTTGACCTGCAATGAATGTGAATATTTATGTAAATTGATCTAATAGTCAAAAAGTTGATAATCAGGTTTATGGAATTTAATCTTTTAACCTAAGGGTTGGATTCGCTTAAGTGGCGAAATGTATGTATTTTCTTTGATTCCTGGAACGACGCGTTTGTCCTATCTGGCCCCCTATCTACATAACATGAATAACCATTATGAATGCTTTTTCAAAAACGTCTTGTCAATGTTTACCGTGTTTGCCGTGACTCATTCAGTAGCGAGGTTACGTATGGCAATATAAATTGCGGGACTACGGCGAGCACGAAAAGTTCAAATGAGAATGGAATACAAATGAGAAAGCTCAAACTATGCGTAGAACCCTCAATTGCCTAGCAATCACTGGGAATAAAAGATCGAATTATATAGAGTTATTTGAGCGATAAAAAATTTATTAAGGAGAGTTTCTAAGATGAAAGATTGGAACAGGTAGAGTAAGTAATAGATTTCGAGTAAGAGATATTCCTCTGAATCTACATTTTACTGATATATATCTTATAAACGATCGGTAAATGCAGTAATTTAATGAAGCCAGGTACTTGACTGTCATTAGATCATTAGATTACCATTAAACGTTACCATTTCAGCTTTCAATTAAAGATTAGAGAAGCGATGATCGAGTATCGATAATCTTCGATATGATGATTGTTTTTATTGGTCGTTTGCGGTTTCGAGTAACTCTGCATCGCTGTCTTTATGCATCATTTAATGCTCTTCGATGTCACAACAAACAGTTATTGTTACGGATGACTAATAGGCATGAATGGTATCTGTGAACTTCACCACTTAATGACGTTGGTCTTTAATGATTTACCAATTAGTGTATAGATAACAAACTTGAATTCTATAGATCCAAGTGTTCTAAAGTCTGCTAAATATTTTAAAGGCGAAAAAAAACATCTGCTTCAGTTTAATGACCATCGTCATGCTTTAGCTGCATCAATATACTTTCTTGAAAAGTCTAACCTTGTGTCGTGAAAATATTAAAGGTTAACATTTATAGTAAAATTGTTATTTCAATTTTACCAAGCTACGATTGATTACACATGTAGATGCTCTAAAAAAAGGTAGCTCTATCGTACTACAGCCTGTTGGCTTTAGTCCTAGACCACCTAGTTCAAAAGGACATAAACAGAGTGAGAGAAAGGGTACGAAAAGAGCAGAATCTTTGTCTATCTTCCATGCTACTAGCCTTGTTAAAAAAGTTTTCACTTTTTTCAAAACCACTGTGTGTTCTAAAAATTAAAGCAACGAATCGTTAGCTTACTGGACGAAATAAGAATGTAAGTTTAGTTCATTATCAATACATATTGAGAATACACATTGTATGTTTTAAAAGTTTTAGATTGATTATTTGATTTAAAAATCACCTCATTTTATTGATCTCAAGAACCCTACTTAAGATACAAGACTGCACTGATTAACCTTTTTCACGGAAGTTAATCCAATTTTAAGTATTTGTTGACGAATTGGCAGTATTGTAGAGTTCGATTACTACTGATTTGACCTTTAATAGCATTAAAACCTAGACACAGACAAGTGAAGTTATATGTAATGGGGTTAATTATATTGCTCTCTAGATCTGATAGTTTTCATCCAACTTAAAGTTTCAGTGAATTATGTGTAGAATGATTCATCAAACCCACCTATATAGCTTTGCAGGTTGAACAAAATGTGAAATAGTTCAAAAAAACTTTAGGAGGTTCGGTTTAGCATACCCTTCACCAAGTGATAAAAAGTAGATATTTCCAAAAATGTTGGCAAAGCCCATCAATAGCCATGATCCCACCGGGTAAAAGACAAGGCAAGGGTGTTTTTATTGAAGAAGATACATGTAATTACTTTTGAACTAAAACGCTCACTGAAAACCTTTATCTAAAGTATTTCAATACCATCAATCAGCAGATATATTAAAAGACAGTTAAAAGCTTAAAAACCATCCAACCGCGGAGTGTATGAAGTAAAGACTCTCATGAGGTCAATTGTATTAGGAGCATTATGATGATTTATCAAATTCAAGGAAGGAAGGAAGGAAGATGATGACGACATAATATATGATCAAGACCCAATACCAGTCTCAATAGAAAATGCCTATATACTTGAAAATATCCTATGCTGAACCACGTGTCATCGTTCTAAACTATACACTCATATCTCATTTTTATTCTGTTCTACTATTATGGATGATTTGTGTAAACTCGTAAATAAAACCTGTTTTATAGGTTCCGGCTTAGAAGAGCTTATTAATAAAATGCTGTAAAAACGGGTCATAGAACGCCTCCTAAATAAGCTTTTGTGAAAGTTTAGCCTTTCAGACGTGCTGCGAGGAGAATGGAAAATACATAAATAGGCCGTTTGATAAAACGGTTTTTAAAAATGAGATCTTTTAGAATAGGATTTAAGTTTGTTTTAATACCTGAAGAAATAGCGTATTCTGAAGGCACATTAAAGAATACGGTTGCTGGAAGGAAATGAACTATCTAAATCCCTGCAGGTAGCTCCTTTTAACACAAAATAAATCACAGTTCAGATAAAAATGTATTTTTTCAACAAACCCATAACGGAATAACGGTAATTCATACATTGACGAGGTGACGTATATGACGTAGTGACGTAGTTTTTTTCCGTCCATCGAACCATCTTTATATATCATTTTAAAGAAGTCAAGGAAATTATATATCTGGTTCTCGATAGCGCAATTCCCCATTGACATACTCAGGCAAGTTAAATACCTAAATTGTATCTGCAAAGAGACTTTTTTGGGAGCATTTGACCTCATTACGTTCTTTGTTTTCCACACGCTCATTGCATTGACTGAACATTTCCCACTTATTTGAAATAGGCAGTTGTAATTTCTCAGTTCTCAGCAAAGGGTACACAACAGCTAAGAGACTGCCTTTACGTTGCAGATCGGCAGTGTTAAATATTTCGAGAATTCTTCATGAATTATTCTACACACAGTACAAACTGTTCATCATTTATTTCAAACTGGATAGAAAAGTCTGGACTTTCACAGCATGCATCGCGTGTCGGTAGTTTTGTTTAGTTTAAAACCATCATTCATTTAAAAACCGTTTGATGAAATTCCAAATCAGCGACGTAATTTTAATTCGATTTTAATCAGAATTAATTGTTATTTTTCTAAATGCCATAAATGAGTAAAAAAGAACTAAGAATTAGCTTTTATCCGAAAGCCTGAATTATGGGAAGTGGAAACAGTTAACTGCTAGAATTAACTGCGTGATTATGTCTTTAGTATAAAATTGTTTTGCTGCGAGTATTCATAAATCTTGAATTCCAAAATCCTACATTTAAAAAGTGTAGGAACATTGAAGTTTAATTCTCGCGTGTAATCGCATTGATTTGTCCGCTAAATATATTTCTGCGGATTACTTTTGATGAAGTTCGATATAACGTTCAACAGTGAATTTCACTTACTCTCTGGTCATGGTCTCTTATAGACGCTCCCCGCAATTTTTTTTTTTCGATTTTTTCCCCGCACCAAATAAATTTCAAACCAATACTCACCAAACTTACTGTAGTTGTTGTAATAACATTGTTGGATAGAGCCTGCTAGGTTCTTTCGCTACGGAAAAATAGGGCCTAAATTTCTGCTTTCTGTTTTCTCTCATGAAACAATGGGTACAGTAGTGTTATTTTTACGTATAAGGGTGGATTAATTAATTAATGACAATGTTATTTTTCAAAATAAAGTCAACTCTGCGTCAACGATAAAACATTTTGCGTTTCTAAAAAAAATATAAGAAAATTATGCGGAATACCTCTAGGGTTATCGCGGTATTTCGCTTGTTCGAAGTTAAAGCGAAATTGAGTTTCTTCGCGGTTCCGCCCTCACGACGGGCGGGTCACTGGGACGGAGGGCGTAGGTAAAAACGGCGCATGCGCTGAGCGCACGTCTGAGGTTTTAAAAATGGGGGACATTTTTCAAAACACTCATCTCGGTTGAAGGCTCTGGACAGCACGAGGCAGCAAAAAACCAAAAATAAAATGGAGAATCAAGAAAATGAAACGTCAAACCAACCTCCAACACTTGCACAAATGCAACAAATGATGGCACAGGTACTAGAGGCTGCTAACAACAACACCAAACGATTGTTAGAGGAGAAATCTAATGGAAACCAATCCGAAAAGAGACAAAAACTAGAGAAAGTGAGGTTGAACTCCAAGGCGAACCAGAAACAGCTTGAGTTCCAGCAACAAGTCGTGGATATTTTTGAGAAGGCAGAATCCCAAATTCAACAGAAAAGATATACAGAAGCCATTTCCACCATTGACCAGGGTAAGCAATATTGCTTCAACAGAATAAAGCTAATTAGATTGGCTGATAGAGATGGTTGGGCAACAGCCAACGCATACGAATCCGATGAGATAGCATCGGATTCAGAAGACAAAAAGCGTATAAGAAGGGCGAACAGAGCTGCAGCTGTAGCAAGGAAATCCTATAATGCGAGAAAAACTGATTCACATCAGCAACAGCGACCAACTACTGAGGGTACTAGTGAAAAAAGGGATAATTCCAAACCCAGATTTAAGATGGACGAAGTTATTTGTTGGAAATGTGGGAAAAAAGGACATTTTTTTGCTAACTGTGTTAACACACCAAGGGAGAGCGAAACTACTACAGCCTCCAAAACTGAAGGATAATTTAGTTTTTAGTGCTTACTATATCAATTTCAAACATATTTGATTAATTTTTGCTCCCAAACTTTTTCTGGCCTTACTCAAAATAATATAAACACGTATATAGCTTCCCAAATTTTTTCTTTGCAATTTCAGCATCAGATTCTGTGGTGGGAAAAATTCACAAAGCCATAGACTTTTGGGAAAATACTTTGAAAGCACCTCCTTTTGTGACAGACATTATCCGACATGGTTACAGGTTACCCTTTAAGAGCACACCCAAACCATTTTTCTCGAGGAACAACCTCTCAAGTTTGAAGCATCATGCATTTGTCACAGAAGCTATTTTAGAATTGTTAGACAGAAACTGCATCAAAGAAATTTACGAACCAGCCTATTGTTCCAATCCATTGACAGTTGCAGAGAAGAATGAAAAGTTCAGACTTGTTTTGGATTGTCGTGACATCAACACTCACTTAGTTGAGCAAAAGTTTAAATATGAAGGCATTAAGACAGTATCACAGATTTTTGAACGAGATACTTACCTTGCCACCTTTGATTTAAAATCAGGATATCACCATATCTCGATCCTTTCAGAACATCAAAAATTCTTGGGATTTTCTTGGGTTTTTCCAAATGGTCATCAGAGATATTTTCTTTTTAAAGTCCTACCCTTTGGGTTATCATCAGCTTGTTATGCTTTTACCAAGGTCATGAGACCACTTATCAAGCGTTGGAGAAGTTTAGGCATCCGTTCAGTGATCTACCTTGATGATGGTATAGTAGGAGATACAAGTTATGACAAGTGCAAACAGCACATTAGCACCGTTTTAGAAGACCTTAGACACGCAGGACTCACAGTCAACATTTCAAAATCGAACCTGGAACCTTCAAAAAAGTGCAGATGGCTAGGCTTTATTATCGACACAGAAACTTTCAGATTTCTAGTTCCAGAAGAAAAAATCCAAAAATTGAAGAGTTTTTTAGCAGATCTCATTCCTAAGAAATCTTGGTCAGCAAGAGAGCTGTCAAAAGTTATCGGGCTAATTATGAGCATGTCACCAGCTATTGGCTCATTGACAAGAATTTTGACCAGAAACCTATATTACTTTGTAAATGAGAAACCTACGTGGGATTTTCAGCATCAAACAAACAAAGCTGTTTTAGCAGAGTTACAATTTTGGCAAGACAATATTAAGTTATACAACGGCTACTCAATTAGAAAGAACAGTAATATCACTAAAGTTGTATTCTCAGACGCCAGTGACAATTCCTATGGAGGAATCATCATCTCTAAACAGGGAAATGTTGTAGCAAGGGATAGTTTCACCACGCAAGAAAAAGGCGAGAGCTTTACTTTCCGCGAACTGATAGCAGTTGAATATACTTTAGAAAGCTTTCATTGTTTTTTGTCTCACCAGAAAGTCTTATGGCATTCCGACAACATGAATGTTGCTCGTATCATCCAAATCGGAAGCAGAAAGCCATATTTGCAATTAATCGCCCTAGAAATTTTTAAGCATTGTCTCCAATATGATATCGAATTAACCACCCAATGGATACCAAGGCGCTTTAACACCATATCGGACAGTATATCAAAGTTTGTAGACTACGATGATTGGGGAATAGACTTCGAAACTTTCAATTTCATTCAAGAAAAATTTGGGAAACTTACAATCGACAGATTCAGCTCTTATACCAACAGAAAGTTAGACCATTTCAACTCAAAGTATTTTTGTCCAGGCACCAGTGGTGTCGATGCTTTCACTATGAATTGGAGTAACCATTTTAACTGGTTATGCCCTCCCATTACACTCATAGGAGAAACATTAAGGCACATGAAAGTTTGTCAAGCAAAAGGAGTGTTGTTAGTCCCAGAGTGGGAATCTGCCTATTATTGGCCTCTTATATCCAAAAAGATAGGTTATTTTGAACCCTTTGTGTTAAATTATTTGGTTTTACAACCCTATTATATAGCAACATGTAATACATTGTTTAAAGGATTTATGAATTTCAATACAATTGCTTTGTACCTAGACTTTACAATCTAAATGCCAAATATTACCAAATACTGTTGAGAAGAACTTTGTCTGATGCTTTATTATTTTAATCCTCAGAAAGCTACTACATCTTTTAATCCATTTTCAAAGTGTTTAAAACCTATACATATAACGTTTTGTTGAGAATTTCAAAAAAAAAAAAAAAAATTATTGTAGGGTAACATAGACCTATTAATGTTCCTCTGCACCGCTGTGTGGCGGGTAGTGTAGAGTTATAAAATGTTCCTCTGCACCGCTGTGTGGCGGGTAGTGTAGAGTTGCAAATGTTCCTTTGCACCGCTGTGAGGCGGGTAGTGTAGAGCAAACATTTGTACAGGCCAACACTTTGGTTGAATTATAGATCCTAACGAGGTTGGGCTAGCAGACAAATTACAAACAATCAAGGACGAAACATTACGTCAGAAGGGACAGTCATTGTTTAGACTATTTGACGCAAATTGGGCAGATAGTACAGCAAAGAAGTATTCTTATGGTTGGAATGCCTGGTTAAATTGGTGTGCAGAGAACAAAGAAGTAGTACCAGTACCAGCAAACCCTTTTCACGTGTGTTTGTACCTGAATGACTTAGAAAATGAGAAAAAACCACCCGGTGCGTTTACAAACGCCATTACAAGCATAAGATGGGGCCACCTAAAAAAGGGTTATTTGTCCCCAACCGACGATTACTTGGTAGAACTAGCCTTTAAAGGTGCACTAAGATTAGCTGCATGTAGAAAAGTATCAAACCAAAAAGAACCTTTGTCACCAGAGTTAATTAAAAAGATCTGTGAACGCTACGGTAGCAGTAACAACTTAATACACCAACGTTTTTTGGTGATTTGCCTTATCGGATTTTTTGGCTTCCTCAGAATCGAAGAAATATTAGAAATTCAAATAAAAAACGTTTGCTTTAAATCTGATCACATCGTATTAATTTTGGAAAAATCAAAAACAGACCAGCGGCGAGACGGAGACAAAGTTTTCATTGCCAATAGCGACTACAAGTTCTCGCTAAGGCCAGTTCTATCAGACTATTTGCAAAAAACAGGCTTAGTAAAGAACCAAGAGGCATACTTGGTATGTAGATTGGCGAAGACCAAACAAGGGCACAGAGCACTTGGCCAGTACAACTTGACTTATACAACCGCTAGAGAAGAGTTCCTTAATCACCTCAAACCTGTCGTTCCAATCACAGAAGACGTAAAACAGTATTGTACACACTCAATGAGATCAGGAGGGGCTACTGCAGCAATTAACAATGGCGTGTCAGAAAGAGATATTGACCTACATGGTCGTTGGAAGTCGGAAAAGTCAAGAAACAGATACCTAAAGGACAGTATAAGCAGAAGACTAGTGATAACAAAGTCCCTGACGATATAAAAATATCCCAACTGTAAAAATATCATACTTCCTAGGCTCTTTGTGATTCTCAGGGTCATCAAACCGAAAACACCTGCTTGTACCGAAAATACAATTGTTTTTCTTGTTTCATTCCTGGGATCTGGGGTCCAGGGGGAAGGGTAACGGGTTGCTTGTTCCTAGGTCCAGGATTAGCGAAGAACTACGGTTATCATCCGATTATAACTTGGTTTAATTAATTAATGAAATTGTTAACACATCTTGATCAAGGGTTGGATCGCTTGATCTCTAAACTACCGTATGTAAGGACAAGAATTTAGTCTTCAAAATCAGACTCTTACAGTGCATTTTCGGAAATTTCCACCCAGTTTTGTCAAATTTCTTACCCTTACAGACCTGGGCTTTGTCAGAGCCTCGAAATACCTACCTTAAGGTCAGGTAGGTCACTTAGCTTGAGCTACCCCCGGATTTTGATTCTTGTCTGAAGGTTTTTGTGATGCTTGTGTGTGTTGGAGTGAATATTAATCTTAATTCCCCGTAATATCAAGGGTATATTGAGCTTTTTAAGTGTGTATTTACGTCAAAACTTACCAAACGTGTTTTTTCTTATGGGAACATTTTGAATATAAAGATTTGTTTCGTGGTCGTTCAGACAAACAACATTCATCTTTGAGAGATTATGTATGTGAAAGTATGAAAGTAGAATAAACCTCTTATAGAAACTCTTATATGGAACATTAGGGCGGGATCAAATGTTCAAAAGATAGTGTGAAGAGAAATATCTGATCGCTCATAGGTTATAATCTGAATCATGAGCTCATAGCTCCTATGACATGTAAACAGTTCATAAAGATGTCCGTTTTTACTTCGATTACGTAATCTTGTTTGGCAAGAGCTCTCAATTTAAGACAGTGTACCAATCGAAAATTAGTCTGAAACGCAGAGCTAAACAAAACCGTTGGACGCGTATATCCGAATAGGAATCACGATTTGTTAGAGGTGTGAAAAGCAGCCTAATTAAAAAGTACAATATCTAGAAATGATAGTAAATCTATAAGTTTGAATGAATAAATAGAAAGAAAAGATATCTAACTACAGTATGCCAAAATTACTCAAAATTCTATTATCTTCCAACTTTTGCGGTGTACGATATAAAAACAAAAGTGTTTCATTTTCCGGACCAAAAACGTCATCTCAAAAGGCAGTAATGTTTTATTTGGGTACGATCCTTATAATAGATCAGACGTCATTTTGCACTTGATAATGAAAACAAAGATCGTTCTGATCTCCTATAACATTACGCCTCCCTTATGTTTAAATACGAAAATTAGAGCTAGGGATGTTTTTAGTCCAATTTGGAATTTAACAAACATTCAAACATATAATCGACAAAATACCCTTTCAGTCTCAAACTCAGTGACTCGGTGGCTCCTCGCTGGAAATTCTTTTTGGCACGAAATCCAATTGGTATATCAAAATTGCGTATATACGAAATATATTGCGCTCTGTGTTTTTTTGTTGATAAAGACCACATTTTAGTCGGTCAAAATTTAGTGGGAAAATTCAAATGTCTATGTTTTTCGATGGGGACGGACCTTTTTCCAATGGGGAAATTTCTGAGCTAATTTTCTACCGAGACGTTTTTGTGAACTAGTTTTCAGGGAGAGTCCGCCTCCGGAATTGTGAGATGGGGTGTTTCAAAGCTCAAAATTGAGAATCATTTTAACGCACGGGTGAATGAAAAAATAGTTTAAAACTTGACGCTTATAATACCGATGAATACGTAAATCGAAGCGGTCTCTGATGCTTGAGACCACAAACCAATGGAATCTATTCGTCTCTATCAAAATAGTGTATTTAATACCTATTACGACTTAAAGCATTTTCGTACAGATAAAGATGGAAAAACAACTTTTATATTAGGTCACTATCTACCTCAGAAGTTATCTTATGTGGTTTTAAGCATTGAAAAACAAATTTTCTTCGATATAATAGTACACCCCAAAAACATCAAAACAACGGGTGAACTTTATTCCCGTACCGTGGATTTATTTTTCTGAGGGGAAAGGGCGGAAAAGTTGATACTTTGGTGAAAAATCTAAACTATATTACCAACAGAACGAACCCGGGTAACTAAATAGTGATGACCTCTCTTTTTAGGGTTTATATAGTTTGCTTGGTTATCGGATGTAACTCAACGTGAAGTTGTTTTTAACTTATTTGCCAAAAAATTGTGAACATGATGCTGTCATAGATGTTTGGTTTTCAATGATCCGGCAATCTTATGTCTTTTAACAAGATCAGATAAAGTCTTTCTACTGTATAGTGATGATGCGTAAAAACAAAGCTAACTATTGTTATTTTACACTACGACATCGTCACCTTCTATAATTTTCTCTGTCTATTTTTTGTATAGTTGTCATTTTTGGATGTCGACTTACAGATTTATGATTCACAAAGTTTCCTTCAAAAACAAAAAATAATATTTTTTCATGGAAGCATCATCACTGCGCGAGAATCAAAATGAACATTGACCCCATATAATGATTTGTTAGTTCATATACCATACGCTGTTATGGGGCTCTTAAACAGCCAAACAATTTGTTTGGAACACGAATTTGTTTTCAACTCAATTCTAAAATTCACGTTGGATACCGTCTCACTCGGAAACAACCTACTATAATATATTTAGCTTCTATGCGATTGTCTAGTAATTGCTCTTAAAAGGGATCGGACGAATGTGGACTTCGTATCCACACTTTTCAAAAACCAGAGGCGGGTACACAAGGTACTTCCAAATAAGGAAAACGAACGACAAAAGCAACATTCTCGTTAAAGTTTTTGAGAACCCTCTGCATCTGCCACTAAATAAGTGTAATCAAAAGGCGTCCAAAAACTCATCAAAACACCTGCGAAATATATAAAAGTCTAGATAATGTGTCATTTAGGTTACCTGCCAATGGTATATCTTACTT
Organism: Tiaropsis multicirrata; assembly: GCA_032270745.1. Lineage (NCBI taxonomy): Eukaryota > Metazoa > Cnidaria > Hydrozoa > Leptothecata > Tiaropsidae > Tiaropsis > Tiaropsis multicirrata. The sequence continues at coordinate 15,817 of JAUJPO010067234.1, forward strand.
ATTGTAAATTCTACTATTACAGAATTTATAGCGGTAACAACAACTATGACGAGGAATGTACAAACTACAGTAGAACCTCCAATTAGCGGACACTCTAAAAGGCGGACACCTCTGATTAGCGGACAAAAAACTTTCCCCCTCTGTTAGGTTAGGGTTAGGGTAACCCTAACCCTCCAAAAGGCGGACACCTCTAATTAGCGGACACTAATCCGTTTCCCCGATGGTGTCCGCTAATTAGAGGTTCCACTGTACAGTCAAAGCTCTAATTAGCGGACACCATCGGGAATTCGACTTGGTGTCCGCTAATTGGAGCTATCCGCTTTTTGGAACGTTTGGTAATATAACCTCTAAATTCGTGGAAAACAATCTGTCCGCTAATCAGAGCTGTCCGCCTTTTGGGGTGTCCGCTAATTTGCTAATTTGGATTAGAGAGATTGACTGAAAGTTTGATTGACCTGCTAGGTCTCATATTATAATATCTAATTTTGGAATAATTGTGAATATTCGTCTCATCAAAGTGACATATCGCGGTAGATGCTTTTTATTTTATTTTGAACACACGAATTGACTGTCAATACATCTGTACGCAAAAAAATCATATTTTGTCAAAGATGATTCAAAAATTTAAAGCAGCACAGCAAGAAAAAGGTCAAATAAGCCCTCCTCTATTGGATTCAAAGTATATCGAGATTTATTAATAGAACTAACTGCGAAACATAAACATCAACCTTTCCGATTTGTCATCGCGCTAAACCAAACAAGAATAGGAGTTAAAACCTTTTTCCAGGAGATTGACTCTTTCTTTACTCTTTTGTCTTTTATGGGGGCCCTTTTGTCACTCGTGCTCTTACATTTTGAGCTTATGGTCCCTATACCTATTTCCAACCTCGTCTCCAGGGTATAGTCGACTTCTTTTGCTGAAATGTTAGAACTCGCCGGAGACGAAGTTACTTTATCGCTTTTTACTTGATTGGCTAAAACAGAAAACATCGGACTAAAATATAGTTTACCTTTGGGCCTTTTTGGAAAGGCTTCAAAACAGTGTCTGTTGTGTGGGTGAATGAATGAAATAAGTGGGTGTTAAGTCCGGGGGTTTTCAATGGCGATAGCTCACGTTGAGCGAGATAAATCGAAGGAGGATAGGACGGCAGGCTAGTCGTGGATCCGCCCTTTGGCTTGTCTTGCAAAATCTAGGACGCTCGATTGACTGTTTCAGCGTTCTCGTTTGCAGCACATATCTCATATATTACTGTACTCACCGTCGTCCCCCAATTTATCTGCTCGCTCTACGATATGCGTATACGATAACCTCGTTAATGAATACAGCTTTGGCACGACGCAACGGGGCTTTTGGGTGACCCGGTTTTCGTTTTGATTCATTATCGACTCTGTGTATGAGCTTTGAATATATTTTTAGCGCGTTACTACCTCTATTGACAAATCTATTAGCGATATAGGAAACTCTCAAAAACGACTCAGTATTTTCGCACGGGAAAATGGTTTTTATAAACCCACTTTCAAATAAAATCTTTCGCAAGCCTCCTCTGACGACGTCACAAAACATTTGATAAATCAATAAATCAAAAGAAGCTTCTTAATAAACAATGGCTCAACATGCTATAACAAAACTACATTATTTTCTTTCGACGATCAAAATATTTTATTGCAGTAAGTGAAGCCATTGTGAATTTTTTTAAGATGTGTATTTTAAATGAAAGCGAAGTTGTAAACATAAAGGCCAGTAACATCAACTGTGAGGGACAACATTAGGTTCAACTGAGAGCGCCTGTTGTCATAGTATATAGAAGTTCTTTACTGATTCATTTTTTTAAATTGATGCAAATGTTGTAGTATATGTTGATTTGGGATCTTTTAGTAATAATAAAGTATTGATTTATCAATGATATGGATGGTCAGAAATTGAAAGATTTGCTGCAATGTTCATATTGTTTGGAAAGACTCGACGAAAAGAGCAAGCTTTTGCCATGCCAGCATACATTTTGTACCAAATGTTTGAACATTATCGTCGAAAATAAAGGACATTTACATTGCCCAGAATGCAAGACTGATTTTATGAATACAAATATCAATGAATTGCCAAAGAATATGTTATTGTTGAGGATATTAGAGACTTTGAAGAATACAAATAATAATTTAAAGACTAATAATGATACACTTAACGAAGGACAAGATAATTGTCCCACAGCACCAAAACCTGAAAACATAAAACCAAAAGACGCAGCTAAAAGACTCTCGGCTAAGGTAAATTTTGTGGCTGTATTTTTTTTTGTGACATAGACCTGTTTCAACATAATTTTGCATTTTTGCACGTGTCTACTAAAAGACAAGGCGATTATCGATAATAAGTTCTGTTTGTGTCGTTCAACTGATTCTACTTCAAATCATAAAACCCAAGTCAGGCAAGTCAGACAAGTTGGTATATAAATGGTCAGAGTAGCTTTGTCAGTTTGGAGTGATTTTTTCTCACAAAAGCCATGAACTTTAAAACATAAACTTACCTATATATATTGTTTGGAGTTTTAGGATGTTTTGAGCGTTTCAAGGGTAGAGAGTACATATTTTTATCAGGCTTTGGCCAGTACCGTAGATGGCCCTATCTCTGCCACCCTCTCTTTATCTCTGCCACCCTCTCCATCACCCCTTTTTATTTGGCAGCTAATATCTAGATTGAATCTCTTTGACAGTTAAATTTACAACTTTGGCCTTTTATCTTTCCATCTACCATAAAAAATTTCAACAAAGGGAAGGGCCTTTTTAAAATAGGGTTGACAGAATTAGGGAGGGAGTGATGGAGATGGGCCATCTACAGTACATATTTTTATCAGGATTTTCGATTTTACAAATCCCGATCAAATCCAGTTGGGATATCTTCTAACCACCAGAAAAACATCCATTCCTCCCAAAAAACACCCAGAAAAAAGTTGTGAATAACCTATATTTCCAAATAACTTTTTTCTGGGTGTTTTTTGGGAGATATCCCAACTGGATTTGATCGGGATTTGTAAAGATAAAGATTTGTAGAGATATAGTGGCAACAAAGTAGCCCAGAAAAGCTATCAAGTTTAAGGAGCTTTAAGTTACCCTTGGCTACTTTTTTAGAAAATCTATTGAGAAATGGTTTTCTCATTAGAATGGTTGCTATATATATTATCTACAATTTTGCAATGACCATGGTCATGGAATTATTAGGAAGGTGTATGCAAAGACTTTTTGGAAGTTTGGGGAGCTCAAAGTAAGGATACGGTTAAAGAAGTTTTTCAAAGAGTTAGGTACACTTTAAATGATCAGAAATTGAATTTGAAATCTTAATGTGTTAATTTTTTTTGGCAGATTTTGCTTAAAATATTGTAAATAAGTTTGTTCATTCTTTCTTTTAACCAAGAAATTGGTCTGTTGGAACTGAGTTGTATTTTTCTTTCTACACATGTGTGGTACAGAATATTTGAAATTTTTACATTATCCCATTATTCTTGTTTGATATTTTAAGGCTACAGTAGATCGATAAATTCAATTTATGGACTAGAGGGGATGCTTTTATTGTGTAATGGGCATGATAAAGGCAGATGTTCTTTTTGGCAAATAAATTTACTTCTTTTTGGTCGAACTTTGAAATGATTTTTTTCATGTTTTTATTTTCTTCCTCTAAATACAAATAGATAATATTAAAAAAAAATTCAATTGATAAACCAAAATATATTCATTTCCATTTCTTTTACATGCAAATCTTCTTCAGATGGCACCAATTGGCACCTTCCCTTTAATTTCTATTGACAAGGAACTCTCAGAAAACTAAGAACAAATATTTATCAAAATCTTCTTTCTATGTTTTGAATATTTTGAATAAATAAGTTTAGGCAAAACCAATAGTACTCCATACTTACTACCTTCGCTTTTAGTTTTACTCCCCCATCATGATTCTAATTAAAGAGGAAACTAACATTCCTAACAGAAAGGTGTTCTTTTCAGAAATAGTTTTTTTTTTTATACCTAGTCTACAGGCGTTGAATCTTAGTATGTATGTAACGTTTTTAACAACAAAGCATTTGAAACAATGATGAATTTATAACTGTGTATGTGATGTTTCCTGTTTCTGCTTTTCAACATTGCAGAGTATTTTTCAGGAAAGCATGTTGATATTGTTTAATTACTTCTCATCCCTTTTCTTGTCAGAGCATTCTTTTGATCTGTTTGTATTATTGACAGGGAAACAGCTTTTTTGAAGTTATTTTTTTTCATGAAACTTTGTTTGAAATCCTATCTTGTAGCTGCTTGTACCTGATCTGTGACATGATTGTCGAACTGTGAGAAATAGTCCTTCGTTATATTATTTATTATGTTCTTTGAACGATTTGTTTCTGCATAAAAAGCTTGTTTGAAAATTAGTGACATTTCTCTCATTTCCTTCTCTTTCAAAAATTTAACAAACTTCTTAGTTGTGAAAGTCCCTCCCTCAAAGGATATATTTTTGTACATTTTGAAAATATATTTAAAAAAGCCAGTTCTCATTAATCATGTTTTAAAACTTCAAAGATTTTCCCTTTAGACAGATGTCAAGTTTGAGCCTTGTTTATAAAAGTCTAACAGTCTCTTTGATAATATATTACACCCACTAAAACGAAGTGGTTTTAGTTCGAAAGTCTTTTTAAATTGTTTTTTATATAAAGTTGACCGGTTTTGATACAATATCAATTTCCACATTAGAGTAGGTTTTCAGTGTTTCGCACTTCCCCTTAAACAAGTCTTGAATATCCGTCACATCTGGCTTGAAACAATCATTTATATTTTGGTTGAAAATTTCTCAAATGTAATGATTTCCTCAAACAGACATTTCACTGCATCAAACAAAAGACGTGAACAAATTAGTTTCAATTGACATTTTTTGCATTTCATTAATCTTGTTTTCATATATCTTGATCGTGTGCTTATTAAAATGGCTATTTTCTTACCTACCTTGCAGAGCAAATATCAAGCCCAAATCAATCAGCCGTGTGCTCGAGGATTACACAATTTCATATCTAACGAAGACGGGTGAGTGTTAAAAATCAACTCTAAGGGGAGTTCATCCCTTATCCTTATATGTTGCACAAAAAACTCCATCATAGATTCATTTGCAGAGTATTTTGAAGGGTTGTGTAACCCACACTTCATTATCAGCTCCTTGTTTGTTAAGCTTTATAATGTTTCTTGTTCTACAAAACGGCTTATGAAAAGTTATAGGTGCTTTAAAGGTGTTAAAACCCCTTTTTAATGTTCTAGTTTACAAGTTCGCAGTCTTTAACATTGTGTAATTTGAAATAATAGAACAACCGTTAGAACTTTTATAGTCTGTGTAAAATTTTAGACCTTTTCCCCCTTCGAGAAAATTTAAAATTATATTGGTTTGAAAAAATCACCTATCCATGTTTAAAGGCATTCCATTAAATTTTTTCTTTCTTTATCAAGTTGAATATTGTACTAGATTTGAAGCAATTTGGCAATCAGACTCATTTTGTTGTCTTTTTATAGAGATCTACCGTTTAAGAAAGGAGATGTTATCTCTTTGGCACATGAAATAGATACCAATTGGTATGAAGGATTCCTTGGCAATCGACGTGGATCTATACCTAAAAACTTTCTGGAGGTAAAACATTAAATTTCAACTCATTTCAGTTTGTTGTTTGATAAAATATTGTGTCGTCCTCTGTTTTAATCGATTATTGAATATCGCAGCCATAGCGCTAAATCTAGTTTATATAATTTGAACACGTGTGTCTTTTGCTTTGGCTTGTATTTTCTTATAATAGTAATATCAATATAATTTAACCTAAAAGCGAATCAGCTTCTATATGTTACAAAGTTTGGGATATATTGTCTGGCAGACGAATAATTTACCATTTATTTAGAATCTTGACCTGTAAATCTTTCTGTCACCAACAAGTTACATCACTAACCCCAATAATTTTTTTTCTATTAATAGACACTGGTACCCTTACCAAAAATAGAAGATGCTAAAGTGGAAAACCCGTTTGCCAAAGCTTTACATAGTTATGAAAACAAAGAGGAACCCGAGCTCATCTCATTTCGCGAGGTATGTTGCCGTCATATTTTGTGTTGTGTTTTTTTTGTTTTGTTGTTTGGTATATTTGGATAAGAAAACATACCTGATAAAACCCTTTTCTCATGGTGTCCGGTTGCGTTCAAAAATTTATCAAAATGTACAAATTTGGAAAAAAATGAATCCCAAAAAAATTATATTTGGATGAGGCATTTTTTAAGGAAATCGACTAAAATGTCAATCTTTCTTAACCTTATGCATTATTTTTGGACAATGTTTTCAGAAAAAGAAACATTCTTTTCATTGCATGCTTTCCTTTACGTGGACAGAGCACGTTTGCATGTATTTCATCATTTCAAGAGTTCACTTTATAGCGTTCCATGGAAACATGTCATTTTAATTGAGAGTTGATGATGCTGAGTGATGAGAAATTTGGCATTAAAAGTGATACTCATAAATCATTTTTAAACAATCTCTTAAAATGGGCCAATCCGATCATCAAAAAAGATTCTGACAAAATAGTCTTTTTATGTTGCCAAAAACCTAAAATTTTAAAATTTAAAACTTTTGAGTTTAATCTGGAATAAGGGTCAATTTATACTTGTTGATTCCGAAAACCCAGAGTTAGCGGCATTTTTGATAACACTTTGATATGCCCGAAGTCGGTGTCAATATTTCTAGCTGCAAAATGGAATTCCGAACTTAGTGGCCAATGCTATCTTATTTGCGTACAAGCTGTCAAGTCATTTTTTTCTGTTGCTCTCTTACGATTTTGCAACAAATTGATATTTGAAAGCGTTCTTCAAATAGTTAAATGATTGCTCTGCTAATCTTTTTTACTGTTTTCTCATTTCGATACTAATTCCTTCACTCTTTTATAAAAAGCCAGTAGTAATTTTACAATTTTCTTTCTTTTTGTAGGGTGATATAATTGGTGTGATTAAGAAAGTCGACAATAATTGGTTCGGAGGTATTTTGGGAGGACAATATGGTATTTTTCCAGTTAACTTTGTCCAGGTAATATAAATGGTTTCTTTTTCCTGCCAAACAAATAAGAGGGCCTTAGGTATTTTTTCAATTTCATAAAGTCCTACAATGAGTTTGATTGAACTGTTTTATAATCGGGGTTTTTCTTTTTTAAAGAAAGTATAGATTTAGGGGTTTAGCATCACTGGTTTGTTTATGTAAACTGAATTAGTTTAGCTTGTTACAACCTCTTTGTCGTTTATTAACGACACAATATCAAATGGAATCTCGTGATACAGTCGGAATTTGAATAGTACTATCGTGTCGTGTTTCTTGACTCAACAAGTTGAACTCTCTCTCTCATAATAACAAGGTTGTTTAGACTTTGAATTAGAATTTGATTAGTGCTAATCAAGTTTCCATGCCTACTTGACGATGAAAAACAGATAACCTTTAGAAAAATCGTTTTACAATTAAAAGCTTCAAGTCCTTTTTTTTTGTTTTCGTCTTAATACTCCCTATTTTTAAGGAGATTTAGTTCAATTTTTCTTTTGCAAAAAGCATCACTGATGTGCATTATATCAAAGCCTATTTGCACAGATATAAGTTATTAAGCTATCCAATATAAAACGTTACTTTCGTCAGAAACTGCGCCTAAACGACACTAAGTTTCTCACGTATTACCTGAGGCTATTATTTCTTTATCCCCGTTAGCTCAACAAAGCGGCTAAGGAGATTATGACCGGCGATCAAAGCAGCTCAGCAACGAGTAGTTCTGATGAGGAGAATGAATCGTCACGCAAAAAGTCGTCACGTGGCAGAAAAGCTTCCCGCCAAAAATCTGTTTCCCCTTCAGAATCTAATACCCAGTCCTCTTCCGGTCTGGTTCGACGTGATCGTGGTGCTAGCACCTCAAACGATCCGGTTACGAAGCGACATACCATTCATGTGGAAAACCCTGACGAACAGCTTCGTCAGTCACGAAGAGCCCTGAATTTGAGCGAAGACTTTGGGCCTCAAGAACGAACGAGGGCAATGTCTCAAGGACGGCGTGTCAACTATGAGTGCCAACAATCGGTAGGGATTTTCAACAACTTTATGACATTTAAGGCTTGATGTCTGTGTATTTCCTGGGATTTTCTACTTAATAACAAACGTTTCTTTGATACATCTGTTTTTGCTATTTAGTGATAGACATATCTTTTCGTCTCTCTCATTATAGGAGCCAAGAACGTTAGCAAGCACTGTCTTACTATCGCGCGCCTTACGTCGTTCAGACGAGAGGCTAGGAATCAACACTTTTGCAAACTTGACACCTACAGTATCCATGACGACCAGTATACCAAGACCGAGTGAGGGAATCGCCCGCTCTTTATCGACATCCCCTTCCAATAGCATCCCTAACGCAATCGGTACCGGCGAAATGTACACTGCTCTTTTCACATATTCACCGGCTAGAGACGACGAATTAGCTTTGATCCAAGGCGATCAATATTCGGTGGTTGAAAAACATCTCGATGGATGGTTCAAGGGAGTGCACGTGCGTTCGCAACAATGCGGCGTGTTTCCTGGAAATTATGTTAAACTTAGCAGGTAATTTTTAGACCACAACACCTATACATTGGAGGACCATAACCTTTGAGAAATACACTTAGAATAAACGTTAACGTCGTTTCTCTGATTCCCCAATAGCTAAGCTTTCGAATGTTGTATAACGCAAATAGTCCCTTTTTTAATACCAATTCGGCCCTTATCTCGTGGACTTTAAAGTGATATTAAGAGTTGTTTGGAACCTATTTTGTGTAGTTTATATATCTTTAATCTGAGAGGGTTATAGACTTATCCAGCTAATACAATTCCTTTTACTCCGGATGTAATAGCTTATCATATCACCCTGAACAAGGTGGCAAATTGAAGCTAACACATTGTTAAAGTCGCCGCCTCTTCCCCCCTTTTTTTATCAACTAGGAATGAAAATTAAATTTTCTAGAAATAAGGAGATTTATAAGTCTACTCCTCACGTCTGCTGGATTGGCGACAGTGTTACAAGTCATCAAATGTCATCTTGTTTTTCCATGAAACCCGAGTATGTAAAATTTATTCGTCTATGCCTTTTTTCTTTCTATGGTACAGTCAAGTCACCCAACAGATGTTACGCAGTATCGGCACCCACCCGTCAAGAGCTGTGATTGGATATGGGTCAAACCCTTCCTCGCCAAACGTACCTGCTACCAGTGGGCCGGTTTTTAATTTTCCACCGACTCGAATGGATGTTGGTGAAGACTGCAATAATAGTGGTGCAACTTCATCGTCCATATCAGCGAACGGGGAAAATAGCAGTCCAAGAAGTAGTGGGGTAAGCATTGCAATTAAGCCTAGAATGCCTTAGATAGCACTTTGATCACTTAGATTAAATTTGACCTTGTTTTACATGTTTGTTCCTGCACTGCTCCAACTCTCATGAATTCATACAAATGGACTAAATTTAACTAACATGATCAAAATGACTTGTGTTAACGAGTTGTTATATTTTTGTAACATATCACCATCTTGTCACCTCATTCAATAAACTTTTTATTAAATCTAATAGCCTCAATGTCTTGTTTTTTATAGATGTCAGGATTTATGAAGATCTTCAAGAAAAACAAGACGAAACGGCAAACGCCTCCTGCGCCCACAACACCCCAGCAACCGCCCTCATATTACCAGTAAGTCTACAAAGACGCAAACTTTTGTTTAAAAACATAGCCTTAGGATTTTGACATTGTTCTTTTCATCGTTACTACAAGATACTACTAAACGTAATTTGCTTAATGAAACTTTATTGTGAAATCCGTGTATTATTATTGGCAAATTACCGTTTTGAATAAAGGAACTTATCATTTTAACATGCTGATATCTGAACATCCCTCGATATTCTTGTTGTTACAGTTCTTCAATGCCAGGACCGATCGCCCGACCAAGTCCTAATGTACCAGCAGAACCACCACCACCATACACACCTTCTCCCTTCATCCCACAAACAGTAAGTTGAAAGCCACCGAACTAACAAAGAATTTTGACAAATACGGTTAAACTCGTTTAATTCGAATTCTCGGGGGACCAGAACATTTGTTCGAATTACATAGGTTTTCGAATTATAGGAGTTGAAATGGTCATTGAAACTTTTGCAGTTGCATATAGTTAAAGTTAGCTAATAAAAGAAGGTTACTTTCGTTGTCAGAAATTGTGCCTAAACGACTTCAATTTATTTCAAAATCACGTGTTTTACATAAAACGGAAATGCTTAATAGGGGGAATCAGATTTTCTTTTTCCCATTACCGCATCATATTAAGTCTGATCGCCTTTTCGCATTATTTTATATCCAATCATATTTTAATTCTTGTGACTAAGCAGTGTCTGTAATGATGATCAGGATCAACTTTTCCCCTTTCATTATTGACTAGCTGGCAAGCCAGCGTCGCATGCCGCTGGCGCGACATAGAGGCCCTACGGGCCTCAATGTCGCTACAGGATTATCGCTTCACTCTTTTTAATCAGAAGTAGAACATAGATGGCGAGTTGACGAAGTAGCTAAATTTAACTACAGTTGAACTCGTGTATTTCGAACTCCTATCAGTGGCAGAAGGTTTTCAAAAAAATTGACGGAGAGTGTTGCTGTTATTCATGTTCCTTATTTGGAAGTCACTGCTCTTTGTCAAAAGTTTTGAGTACCTT
>JAUJPO010067235.1:0-12227 GCA_032270745.1 Tiaropsis multicirrata
CGCAATTTTTGCGTTTTAAAACAAAAACGGAAGAACAGATGAAAACGGAACTATTAGCTCTAGTGTAAACAAGGTTTTAGTCCAATGGTAAAGTTTTCGGATGCAGTGATAAGTAAGCATTGAACAAAAACGTCTTTTTAACGTTCCAATAACAACGTTATTTTTCAATGTCAAAAGAACTGGAAGCAGCCGCCGAGGCAACATTTTTTGCGATGTGTTCTTGACCTATCCCTGCCCTAAAAATTTCGATCTGTTCTCAGGATGTTTCTGAAATTTCGTTACCTAGAATTTTCTATTCTTGAAAAAAAATTGATCTCTAGAAAATTTGATGTGTTCTGAAATATTTCGAAAAAGTGATGTGTTATGAGATTTTTCGAAAAAATGATGTGTTCTGAATTTCTTTTGAAAAAATGACGTGTTCTGATAAAAACCGACCAGTGCGCTGGATATTTGGACGTTTTCTTAGCCAAAAATCTCATCTGGCATGGAAAATGTTTGAAAAGTAATTTTCGTATATACGCAAGGCATACGAAACTGATGGCCTTAGAAAACAGAACACATTGGTAGTGGAAAATGAACTATTTCATTAAAAAAGCAAATCGATGTAAACGCTGTTGTAGATTCTGAAAAAAAATTATCTCCCCTATAAATTTTTTGCTACCCAACATTTTGGTGGAATATTGACCTCCTAGGAAAAAAGAACAGATATTTCCAAGATTTTGCTTCGCCAGCTGCTTCTTAAGAACATATATACGGACGTCAGAAAAACATTATACGACAATAATATGCTTGTTGGGATGGCACCTCGATTTTGCCAAGTTTTAATCCCTATATCTAACATCACACATTTCCATGAGAATCCATAAGGAGGAGATGGCCAGTCAAGTGTATAGTGTATAATAAAAGTCAGTGTTTCAATCCCTATATCTGAATCTTTACCAAGGACTCGAGACTGGACTTAGGAATCCCCCAGTCCCGTATATTTATGCAGATGATGGATGTGTATCATGGCAAGCTAGCATTGCGACCCTCAATAGGTCGTCCACTCTTAACATGCTCTTAGACATGTTTTTTCTGAGTCCAATATTAGAGACTGCTATGTCTCCCCTCCTTGTTCCCTTGGGCTTTTTCAGAAAAATCCATATTCCTACTGTTGAGGATGTCGATTTTTCTTAACACCAACCCCCCTGGATATCCGTGCCAAAATTTTGAACCCCCCTGGATATCCTGGGTCCTCAATTTCACACCTCCTGGATATCCTTGGTCTTCAGATTCTTACCCCCTGGATATCCTTGGATTTTGAAAATTTCGGACCCCCCTGGATATCCTATATCCTCAACAGTGGGATACGGACATTTTCTGAAAAAAGTCCCATGTGTACAAGCCTGTTGAAATATATTTGAATTTTTTTGTTAGAGGTGTTGTCGTTGCTACGTTGTATGACGTCATATTTACCATAGCAACATAAAGCTAGATTTGCTAAAATAAAAAAAGGATCTGCACCATTCGGAAGGGCATGAAAAAATGATCAAAAACATACCACAACATATCTATCTGAAAACAAATATACAGGGAGGCATAATTACGTCATAATTGATGTAATAGGACTTTTTCATAAAATTACATTATGAACAGCTACTGCCTCGTTTTGAATTGAGCGCTATGGTAAACTAATCCCAAGGGAGCTTATCAATACTTGACTCCATTGATATAGATGTGTCATTTTGATTCTAGTGAGACATATCACATTAGTAATTGTATGAAAACGAGGCAGTCGTTGTGCGTGACGTAATTTATGAAAAGGTCTATTATACTGTTTTGTTCAGTAATCCACCAAACAACACCAACGATAACACTTACCTCGAACTTGGACAAACCATTTATTTGGACATTAATATAGAAGCGACAGACAGTGTCCAGTATAATGTCTCTTGGGGTGATGGAAAAGAGAACTCTTTGTTTCAGGTAAATCTTTCAGTATCATTCTATGTTTTCGAATTTCTTTAATGTTACTATAATGGGGTGTTCCAGGAAAATCCTTACCCCCCGATGCTGTTGAGATCTCAGGTTAATGTTGCTTATGCTGAAAAGTGACCCCCTGGATCACCTTAATTATCTTAGACCCGCCAGGAGTTCATTTCCTTGACTATACTATAGAACCCTGTATTTCAGTTCTTCGACAACGTTTCTTTAATACAAACCTCTTGAATTTCAATTATCTAACTCTAGATCCCTTGTATTTTTACCCAATATTTTTAGAGATTCCCTCCTGATATTTCTTTCAAACAGACCCATCCTAAAGATAGGGACTTTTTCTGGAATGGGCTAATTTTTGTTAAGGCCAATTTGCCGGTTTAAAAGGAAGGTCGACTGATGTTTCAAAAATGTGCTGAGGTTGCAAAACGTTTGTAAACTGGCTTTAACCTTTAAGATAAAAGACAACAATGATCACTTTATTCAGGAAACGATCAAGCCGTTCACCTTAGGCCACATATACACTAAAAAGGACATTTACACCATCACTGTGCTGGCATCCAACGAAATGAGAGCACTGCAAAACTCAATGACGGTCGGAATCAAAGATTGCGTTCCGACTATTCACTTTGAGGCGACCTCTCCAGAACATCCACTTCTGCTGACTGTGGGAACTGAGAATCATGTGAAGATCAAATATCAGTATACTTCAGAAGCTTGTAAAACCTCTTTATCGAAGTTCTTGAAGATACAACAAACTCGATTAATAGATGACTCCGGAATTGAGATAATGGGAACAGGTACGACTTGTTAATTTTGTTTATTAGAAAATTAATGCCTGCTGGCACAGAACGTTGTTTTGGAAGTTGAAACAATGTTGGAATAACGTTGTTTGGACGTTGAAACAATGTTGGAATAACTTTGTTTTGGAAGTTGAAACAATGTTGGAATAACGTTGTTTTGGAAGTTGAAACAATGTTGGAATAACGTTGTTTTGGACGTTGAAACAATGTTGGAATAATGCTGTTTGGACGTTGAAACAATGTTGGAATAACGTTGTTTTGGACGTTGAAACAATGTTGGATTAACGTTGTTTTAGAAGTTGAAACAATGTTGGAATAACGTTGTTTGGAAGTTGAAACAATGTTGGAATAACGTTGTTTGGACGTTGAAACAATGTTGGAATAACGTTGTTTTGGACGTTGAAACAATGTTGGAATAACGTTGTTTTGGATGTTGAAACAATGTTGGAATAACGTTGTTTTGGACGTTGAAACAATGTTGGAATAACGTTGTTTAGACGTTGAAACAATGTTGGAATAACGATGTTTTGGACGTTGAAACAATGTTGGAATAACGTTGTTTGGAAGTTGAAACAATATTGGAATAACGTTGTGTGCCTACTGGGAAGGTTCATTTTCAGAGATAAATCGCGATGATGAACGAAATGTGTGATAGGCTTGTGAAAATACGAAACGTGATTGGTTAAAACGTACTATCCTAAACGATTTTCATTCGTCGTCGTCGTGATTATCTCCGGTCCGTTGTGGACCTGCCAATTTAAGACCACTCAAGTTTTCCGTAGTAAAGTCCCTTAAATTATTTTGGAGAACAAAGCATCGAGATAAAGTGTCTCTTTAATTCAAGCGGTTTTTAGATACTTTTGTACTGAAGAACCACGTGGTCTCAAACTTTAAGATGAACTATATGTTACGACGTGGCATGAAGTATAGATACTTTTAGAAAAAGCAATGCCAAGTATACCTTTTATGGCTTTTAGAAAGTCGTATTAAAAACAGTCCGAAAAGAATGGCTTAACCGCTTAACGCAATAATTAAATATTATAAGATCTTAGATTCAATTTACTATAGGGAAAAATATTCTGAAATAAAACTACGTACAGAATAATCCAACACATAGCATTGTATAAAACAAAAACAACGACATAGATTTTTTTATGACATGTCAAAGAGTCATATCCCAAACGTCTAAAGACGCGCAAAAAGCCCGTGAACAAGGTTGCATCAACTTCTTTGCCATCGTAATTTCTGTCCTATCTTTTTTTTTATGTTTGTTTTTGTATTTAGTTGTTTGTTTCAATGTTTTTCTATTTCGTAATGTATAAATTGTTTAACTCCTTCGGTACCACCCAGCTCAACATTTGTCAGTCCAGGACGCTTGATTGGCTAGATTTTCCGGGTTAACGGTCAGCGAGATAAGGACGCTTAATAATTTTGTGTTCCTTTTTTACCCTTTCAGATACTGTGTCAATGGATAAGGAAGCGCAAATTATAATGTATAGATTAGTACAACAAACCAAAAAGGGGAATTATACGCTAACCCTGGATCTCATTATTGACGAGGAAGGTAAGTTTTTTTCCAAGTTTTTTTGTAAGAACAAAAACAAGATATAAGAACGTATAGCTTTAAAAGCCAAAAGCTATAAGAACATGCTAGGAACATTTTAAGGCTCGAATTTTTCCAGATTCTGAGCACTTTAATTTCACGGTTATTTAAAAAAATTCCTTAGAAAAGATATTACGTCATCGGAAAATAAGCACCGCGATAAACAAAAAAGGTTGACAACTGTTCTACTATTTTTCGAAGTTGCGTGACATCATATTTAACCAATCGGGTGACTTCTTTTATTTCTAAACCAATGGTGATCTAGTATTACGTCATTGTATTAAAAAAAAGCCAAGTGCTGCACAGCGATGTGTAGACAAACGGTCTAAGTTTTGTGATAATTATCAATTGGGCTTTTTCAGGAAATCTGTACCCTCCTCTGGTGAAGGTGTCGGTTTTTCTTAACACCAGCCCCCCTGGATATCCATGGTTAAGACTTTAAACCTCCTTGCATATCCTTGGTCTCCTTGGATATCCTTACCCCCTGGATATTGAAAATCTCGAACACTTCCCCTGGATATCCTTGGTCTTCAAATTCTTACCCCCAGATGGATATTCTAGGATTTTGAAAATTTCAAACCCCCTGAATATCCAACAACAGTGGATACATATTTTCCCTGGAAAAACCCATTAAGTTTATTCTTCTAATCCTCAGGTACAAAGATACAAAGTGTGATACAAATGTCTTTGGTCAACGCTGCATTCTTTGCCGTCCTTGCTAACGGCGATACCATCTCCATTCCTCGTAAAACCAAAAAACATGGCGTAACACAATTTTACGAGGTTGAATTCGATGCAAGTAGTAGTTACGATGGAGAAAATCGCATCCAGTGGACTGATTTTGAATACCGTTGGCATTGTCAATTGAACGATACATCCAACCTTCCTGATTTGGTGCCTGCAGATTCAATTTGTGTATCTGTTAACCGAACTGAAATGACCACAGGTAGCTTACGACTGGTGATTGATTGGAAATAATTTTTGTAGGAAGGGGGCATTTTTCACTTTGGCTAACTTGTAGGTGTTGTTTGTTCCTAAGTCGAGTAGGAACTTTAATGACGGTCATAAGTTTGAAGATGTTAAAATCAGTAGAAAATCACAAAAAAACACGGTATGAATGCTCTCTTAACATCACTCAATGCTTT
Organism: Tiaropsis multicirrata; assembly: GCA_032270745.1. Lineage (NCBI taxonomy): Eukaryota > Metazoa > Cnidaria > Hydrozoa > Leptothecata > Tiaropsidae > Tiaropsis > Tiaropsis multicirrata. The sequence continues at coordinate 5,526 of JAUJPO010067235.1, forward strand.
TGAAAGTGATCTGTTGGCATATGGTAGCAATAGCTGTCCTTATTTACAAAAGATCTTGAAGGAAGGAGCACATTTCTAAATGGTCTACGAACCTTTTGACCATAATTGTTGCAAGTGCTAAGTAAAGGGGAGTGCTGACCGAAGTGAGGGCACTGGTTTCCAAAGCAATGATTCTTTGCTACATGCGAAGCTCCGGTGAAAAAGTGTCTCTTTTTAGAGTCGAGTTAAGCTTGGTACTCACTGGTGGTAAAAAAATGCGTCTAATCGTTTCTAAGTGCGTTTAACTTTTAGACAAACCTAATGCGCAACTTTTTAACTCACTATGAAATATTTAAAGAAAAAAGAGAGAACTACATTAAAATCATGAAAAGGTTTCTAGAGAATGGAATAGTGTTTACATTGCGGTACCTTTGATCCTTAGGCGTCTAAGTGCGTTTAAGTGCTGCTATTGAATGTACTCACTGAATACATTTAAAAGTTAAGCGCACTTAAACGCACTTAGATTCGACTTTTACCGCAACTATTGAGCACCAAGCTTATATGCGAATTATAACTTTCTTTACATTATAGGCAAAGACAAGAAAGGTTTCTTATACATCAATTCCAATAAATTGTTACCGAATCAAACATATAAAGTGACTATTGAAATTGAATATAACCTGACTATTGTGCAAACTGTTCAAACGTTGAAGGTTTTGGATGGAATCGTGCCTGTCCTCACTATAAAGTAAGTCGTAGTCGCATTGCGCCTGTTTTTTTCTTGATTTTGGACGGAAAAATCGATACTTTCAACTGTCGATTAAAAAACGAATGGTTGAGATTTATGGGCTCACATTTGGTTTAAAGCACATTTAACAAAAGTTACTTTAAAGAAAGAAACTTTCGCGATTTGACTATATTTAGCGAGAATTAACTTTCGCGAATGATCCATTTGACTATTATGTTTGGAACTTTTCATTATTTATTTAAGATGTGTTTCCAACTGTCAAAGCGCCTTGGATCCCATGGAAAAAGTTATGCTAGAATTTACTTGCAAAGATTGCTCTTCGGAAGACATTGAAAGGTAAAATATACTGGGTTTTAAAATGGTAGACAAAGAACTGGATACACCATTATTGTGGTAGGGGTTAAAATAGTCAATGACAGAGAGTGTTGGCTTCCAAATAAGGCATATTAACAAAAGCAAAACTATCCGCCAAAACTTTTGAGAACCTTGTGTATCCGATGCATCAAATACATATTTTGAGGAAAAGTTCCTCCTTCACCCCGTGCTTCATATTTTCTGTAACAGTCCAATAATCCAATAACATGGCCTTCTAAATCTAAATCAAAAGAAAAATATTTAAAACGTCATGGCTACATGACATACAACTTCAACTAAAAAAATTATAATTGCAGCATTCAAAATAACTGGCGAATAACGGGCACGGAAAACAATGGAACAGCATCGGACTTCGTTATCATCAAACAAAATGAACAATCCATTGAAATCGATCCGGGTACTTTTAAATACGGAAAGACGTACGGTGTTTTGTTAATGGCAACGTATGCAGGAGAAACGCAACATTCAGTAGCATCTTACGTGATTAACGTAGCAGTTGTACCAGAGCCTGGAATGTGCAGCGTAATGTACGTTTCTTCTTTTTCCATTGATCTTGATCTTTAACAATGTCTTGCAGGTCTTGGATCGCTAGATTTTGCATCAAAAATATTTTTCAGGTCTTATATCGCTAATTCAGGTTTTTAATCGCTTATGGGAAAAAATTTTGTGGACCCGCAATCTCTTGTAAAGTGGTATCTTGAGACACCTTCAACATTTTAAAATGCATTTGAGACATGGAACAAAACCCCCATTCCTCCAGTTTGATGCAGCTCTTAACCTGAAAGAGCAATAGAACTTTCTTGCATATCATACAAAATATTACGGCTTGATATTTTAAGTGGAGGGGGGGGGGGGCGCTTAGAGTTACCTACCATTTCTGAGCATATTTGCAAAAAGAAATTTAGAAGAAAATCATCTCGAAATCGTCTTGTCAAAAGAGTTAGGGGACCCATACGTCTCCTGATCCCCGTTAACTGCCATATTAACGTATTAAAATGATCAAGGTTTGCTTTCAGTAACAGTTTTGTTTGAATACATAAGTACATTCGTAAAATAGTCTACTGTTATTAACGGAATGACGTCACGATTAGGGGAAAACAGAACACTTACTAAAAGATTAATTATGTGGTATCAATAAACAAAATCTTTTAGTGAGTTGAATCATAGTGTTTGTTTTCCTCTCGCAATAATTAAATCTTATTGGTTGAAAAGTATGTCACATGACTTTCCGTGGCAAAGAAAAGCGGGGTTAAGTGGTGATCACGAAGGTAAAAGGGTCTCTAGTCGATGCAAAAAATAGTGTTTTTTACTACAGCCTAGTACGGATAGCAAGGTAGACCCAACCTGCGAATAAATGTCTCTTTTGTTTTAAGGCCGGAGTAAGTGCAAAATCTCTCATCAAAACCCATCAAAAATATTTTGAGATTTTGATCAAAATTCGAATGTTTTGAAATAGAAGAAAAATATTTTGATGAAATAAACTCAAATGCATCAAAATGTAAAATTCAGTTTGATGAGCGCAACTATTTGATGAAAAGTTTGATCGAGTACAAACTTCATCAAAATCGATATTTTCTTCTTTTTTCTCTTTTTCTGTTTTGATGAAAGTTTTTATGTATTTGCTCCGGCCTTTAGAACAAAAGATCGAGTGTTTTAGTAAATCGTTTATTTTAGTCCATTTAAGGTAGCAAGCTTGCCACCCGTACTAGCATGTAGGAGTGTGCACTAGTCCTTGGCAGCCTAGGCTTACCCGTTCGCCGTTGTGATTTATCTCTTGTTACTAAACCTCGCTAACATAAAGTGTACCTTAAGGGAAGAAAATTTCGCGGAATTTAATTTTGCGGTTTTGGGTGTGAAACACGAATGTTCTCACAATTAAAAAAATAACCCCTATAATTGGTCTTTTTAGGGCAAAATAGTGCTTTTCGTGGACAAAAAATTCCCTCAACTGCGAAATTAAATTCCGCGAAAGTTGCGATTTTTGAGCCTTGAACCGCAAAATTAAATTCCGCGAAATTTTCTTCCCTTATAAGGTATATGTTTTTGTGTTTATATGTGTTCTTTGTTTCAGTCCGTCCCAGGGTATTGCACTGGAGACTGAATTCCTATTCTCTTGTAAATTTTGGAAAAATGACTACTCTACTAAGCTACATTACCAATTCTATTATCGCATCGGACCTAGCGAAAATTCCAACTCTTGGAAGCTTCTCAATCCAACTGAAAGTCATGCGCTATACACAGCAATGTTACCCGCTGGTCGCCTAGAGGACGATCGTGAAGTGAAAATTCGACCAAGAGTTTTAAATATCTTTGGAGCATTTACTGATTTTGAAGAGATTTCTATTCGGGTAAGAAAGCCTTCGAAAACAGACGCGAGAAACGGGAAGCTCAGGTTCCATAATATTTACCCATAAACTTGACTTTTTTAATAAGGGAAAATTAGTTCATAAACTTTTGCTACAAAACCTCATCAATTGCGAAAATAAATTGGCAGCACTAATTTTTTTCTCGCCAAAATTTCCGACCTTGAAGTATTTTTCGTATTTTTATTTCATAGGTAAATCGATCATCATTGAAGTATTTTTCGTACTTTTATTTCATAGGTAAATCAATCATCCATATCCAAGATACCATCAGCTACAGAACTTGGTGAAATGGACCTGGCAACCTTTTTAACTGTATCCAATCAACTTGCTTCCTCGACGGCCACATCCGCCACAGTTGCCACAACCACCACAGTTGAAACTCAATCCGGCACAAATTCAAATACCGGACATGGTACCAATACCGGACACGAATCTACATCTGGATCCACTGATGAGGAAGAATTAAAAAAGGTTTATAATATAGATCGTTTGAAATAATTCTATGCTGTTAGCAATTACTAGCTGGCAAGCCACCGTCGAACGCTGCGAACCAGAGACTGCTCGCGCTTCTTGAAATACTGAAATTCCTTTTTATGGATTTTATGCATTCTTGTTCCTTGCTGAATGTTTTGAAAATAATCGAATGTGCATGAAAGTAATCAAATTCGAACGTGTATAAATCAATTTCACATTAAGTAATAAACACTCCTTCGAGAAAACAATAACCATACCATATTTGGTAATTTGCAGGCGTGGAAATGTCCGTTAACAAAATGAAAAGAAATCCTTCGAAGAATAGTGCTGTTACTTGTTATGAGTACATATTTCTGCTTATCATTACTTTTGTTGTATTTAAGTAGTAGGTGAATCTTTTGTTATAGACTATTTTCACGATATTTTAGGCTGAAGAAGAAAGAGTAGAACTGAATGCAAATTTGATCAACCAGCTGTCAACTTATAAACCTGTTTCAATGGAAGGTTTCAAAGCCCTCTCTTCCGTTTTATCATCCCTGATTCCTGCATCTTCAACAAATTCCAATGCTGGAAATTCTAACAGTGGTGGGAATTCTAACAGTGGAAACGGAAATTCCAACAGTGGGAACGGAAATTCAAACAATGGTTATGGAAACTCCAACACTGGAAACGGAAATTCAAACAATGGAAATGAAAACACAAACAGTGGAAATGGAAATCCCAATAGTGGAATTGGAAATTCAAACAATGGAAATTCCAACAGTGAAACCGGAAATTCCAACAGTGGTAATGGAAATTCAAACAATGGTAATGGAAACTCCAACACTGGAAACGGAAATTCAAACAGTGGAAATGGAAATTCAAACAATGAAAATTCCAACAGTGGAACCGGAAATTCAGGCAGTGGAACCGGAAATTCAAACAGTGGAAATGGAAATTCAAACAGTGGAAATGGAAATCCAAACAATGAAAATTCAAACAGTGGAACCGGAAATTCAGACAGTGGAACCGGAAATTCAAACAGTGGAAATGGAAATTCAAAGAATGATTCCAACAGTGGAACCGGAAATTCCAATAGTGGTATTGGAAATTCAAACAATGGTAATGGAAACTCTAACACTGGAAACGGAAATTCAAACAGTGGAAATGGAAATACCAACCGTGGTGACGGAAATGTAGCAAAACCATCCATAAGCAAGAAAGAACAGGTGCCAACCTTTACTATATAAAGCTCCTATAGCTGAGTGCTTCTATTAGGTCCCTTAGACTTATTTCTTCAAAGACCCCTAGACTCTTTTTGGTTTTTTACTCGCTTTTTTAATGGCACAACATCCTTTTGAACTGGGCAATAATCCAAAACCTTTCGACCAGTGGCTTATTCCCTCAGTCATCGTTGATTTCCCACTAAATGACACCCCTGCCTCATTGACCTGGTGGTTATCTTCTTTTCGGTAGGGATTGATAAATACACATAAAATACAATGGGGATATCAAAATTCTAAAAATTTTCCACTAGGGGATACGAAATTCTATTGCTTTTTGCGATATCACACTTTTGTCAGTTTAGTGCGGATATGAAAATGTTTTTCAATGGGGATCGGGATTTTTTTCAGTGGGGACGAATTTATATGCCAATGCTACAACATCGTAATAAGGTTGCAGACTTTATGAAATTAGTAGAAGAACACAGTACAACTGCCCTTTTAACCCCACTCAAAGCCTTTTAAAGTGGCGTAGACCGGGCGGGCTGTTGGCGTATGGTAGCAATAACTGACCTTATACCTTAACCTTGAAGGAAAGAGCACATTTGTAAAAGTCTACAGAACTTTCGTCCAGCATTCTAAGGTGTTTTTGACCTATTTTTCCAGTGGGTCGGGATTGCTACCGGTTTTATGATTTATTTTTTCGAATATTAAACTTTCGTCTTTCTTAGGATGCTGTTGTGAGTGCATTGGATTCGTTGACCGTTTCATTGTCAAACATCGTTCAAAATACAAAAGTGGGTGCAGTACAATTCAAGCAAGCAACCACTGGCATTTTTGATAGCCTTTCAACTACACTTGGAAATGCAATAGGTACTCACACTAATATTATACACCTTTATTTGCATTGGTCTTACTTGAAAACACTATTTTAAATTTCAAAATAAAAACAGAAGCTGTTTTTTATTCATGTTGTGAATTTTTATTTTATAAACGTTTCGGTCTCATCCGAGAACCAGTTAAATTTAATTAGAATAGGTTTCATTTTCCATAATTCATATTCTTACAATGACTCGTATTGAACTATCCAGTCTAACCAGTCATAAGGTTCAATATCAATTTTTCTAGCCTTTTTTCCCCTACTCTACTTTAGTTCATTTAGTATCGTATGTTTCAATCACATAAAATTCAAAACATAAAATATCCAAATCTGATAAAATGGACCGGGCTGGGATTTTGAACTGAGCTGGATATGAACTAAATGCTACACAAGATGCAAGTGAATCTCTTGATTTACGATAGTGGATCAGAAATTTGATTTCTTTGCTTTATACTAAATTCAGCTTGTTTAAATTGGTCGGTATTTGTAATAATCAAGATCTTATAATTATTAACATTTGAGATTTGAACCCAGAAGATACATAACGTTTTGACGTAGAAACAACGGTGTTTGGACGTTAAAACGACGTTTCGTAACTAGATTCAGGAATATGTAATAGCGAAGCTGGATGATGAACGAGAATTCCTTAGAGAACTGCTTCCTTTGTCTTTTCTATTG
>JAUJPO010067246.1:0-12223 GCA_032270745.1 Tiaropsis multicirrata
TACATACTTCAGACTATTCCTCAAGATTTGACACCTGGGTACGGTAACAATTATTATTTTTTCAAAGAAATGTTTTTACTTTTGAAGCAAATTTCAACTTTTATGGTTTGATCTAGCTAGGTATGCCTCCTATGGACAACATAGTGCTTTTACGATGGTAGTACAGTTGGCGCATTCTAACTTCTAAATACCACGTTTGTACGGTGTGGGAATATTTTGCTGCCTAAAATTCCATTTATTCTAACCTTTAAATCTCACTGTACTCCAACCGTAAAGTCGTAGGTTGTAGCAAGCTGGCAGTAAACTATATACCTCAACTCAATAATAACAATAATAATAATAATAATTAATCGCACTGTAAAATCTCAAATACAACAATAGTTTCACTAATTTATTGAACTACGAATCGATATTGCTAAAAATTATGAGAATTCGATTAAAGTTTGATTACCGAACTTAATTGAATTTTAATCTGCCGACAAAGTTCAATTAAGTTCTACAACGTTCAAATAAAAAAAGTGTTTGATTTTTCGCCAAATGAGGGTTTGGAGTCTGAGGAGGAGAAGGGTGCAGATAAACACTTGATTCTTCCACCGTGTTTTCTCGTGCACCAGAATGTACACTGGGTCATTCTTCGGCGACACAGTAATTGATTAAATTCTTTAACTTTGACCTAACGGTTTGCGTGATGGTGTAATTGGGATTGAAAAAAGTGTGTGATTTGTTTGAAAATCAGCAGTAGAATTTCAACCTACAGTCGGTTCAACTTCATAGAATTAGCATTCAATTTTATTTTCCACTTCCTCAATTTCATATGAAGTCTATACAGGCTATGGTCATTAAAAAGACAGTTTTGAAAATTCTATATTTTTACTGTTTATTGATTCTTTTCTTTCTCGCTGGGCCTTCAAGCCTTTAGGCTTCTTGTCTTTGGCATTCAAGAAAGTGACTAATGTAAATTTCCTAAGATAAATTAATAAATTTTCAAAACAACAATTAATTCATGGTTCTTTGAACTTTTATGACGTAAATTCTCCATTTACGTTCTGGAAACTAAATCTCCCAAATGAAATGGGTCGACTAGGCCGAAGGAACATTCATTTGCCAAATTAATTGTAGTGACAAGTTGGGCATGGAGCTGGGACCACCAAGATGGTAGTTCGATTAAACTCACCTTCAACAACTCTACTTGCTTCCATTCCAGTTCTTTAAAGAATTCATGGCCTTTTATTTCAAGTGCACTAGAAGAAAACAGATTATATCGGTATATAAGAATAAGCTTGCCAATCTATAAAATAATTGAACTAAGTGTGAGAAATTGATTAAAATCGGTTTAAATTTTCATAATGAATATGAAAAATGGAAGAGCGAAATATTTGTTACCCTTTTCCTTGACAACCCAATCTTTTAGGAACATTTCTCTGTAGTAATCCACCTAACAATGATTTCATAACATCTGAAAATTCATCTGGAAATTTGACATCCTGAAAGAAGCAAGACTTTAGATGATTCAACTATCTTTGTATAGTATAAAAACAAAGAATTTTGGAACCGTGCTTATGATATATGTTTGGTTGTTTGTTTGTTTATGTGCTACTGTATACTTTCATTTTTAATATGTTAGTTCACTTAATTGTTTAACGTTAGAACGTTCTTCTTTTTTTCTAAACAAGAGCAGCGACGTTTGATATCAAGATTAGACATTAGCGTGCGATGCCGAATTCTAAATTTCAGTGCATTTACACAATACAAGCGCCACCAGTACTAATTTGAAGTATGACGCTGGTTCTTTCTATTTAATATTGTATATGCAGCTAAAACAATATTCGAGCACAAAGGAAAGATTTCTCTATTGGGACTAGACCTACATTTCTCCAATGACGATAAAAATGGAAATGGTTTTAAAACCCTTGTTTGCTGAATTGGAATTTTCAAAACTTTCTCTACTTGGGCATACTTGGACAAAAATATGCTGAATGAATTGTTTTCGAAAAAACGTCTCACCTTGTTGCTTGGAGTTTATGACTGCTAACACTGTGCAAATCAGGATTATACCATGACAATTCGAACGAACGAACTAGAGTCAATTTATAAGACTTTCAGGTTGGTTCGAAAATTGCGAAAAGACGATATTTACAGTAAGTAGGTATAAAGCACCAACAGTACGTATTTGATTTTGCTATTAATTAGCAGGGAAAATTATAGTATATACGAATAGCATACCATAGTGAGTGTTAATTTATCTATTTCGTGTTTATCTTTCGTTTTCTGCTGTCGAAAGGGACTGTGTCTAGAGTGAAAAAAAAACAGCAAACATTTATTTTTTCTTGCAAGGTCATAAGAAATTTTAAATATTCGAAAGTTCAACTATTGACGAGGCGTCGAGAAAGAAAACAGATATGACGATTATAAGTAGTTAAAAAAACTGAAGTAAAAACTTACCCCCTTAACAACTTGTATAACATACAACCTAATGAGAACCAATCCGATGAAGAATCATAAGCTACTGATTTCTGTAACACCTCAGGTGCCATGTAACCATGAGTACCTCTGTCAAAGAAAAATGAACAAATATTTATCTTTAAATTCTAGACAAACAAGTGATACTTTAATACCTGGTTAGAAAATGAAATAAGAATGATCGAATGAATGAATGAATGAAAACAGCTCAATTTATAGGCCAATTACAGCCATTATTATATATTAAGGAAAGAGCACCTTTGTCTGTCTGATGAATGTGCGTATCTTGAAAAAACACCCCTGTCTCAGATAGTCAACATCCTTAAAAAATATATCTACTTTGTCTCAAATACATACCTTGAAAAAAGACCCCTGTCTCAAATATTATATGATGTCTTTAAACAACTCTGTCTCACTCATAAAAGGATGATTTTAAGGCAAAAACTGCCATTTTACGCCGGAAAGAATTTTTTCACGAACAAATATTTTAATTCTTTTTTACCCACGATGATACTCTACTTTAGTCACATTTCAAAAATAAGAAAAAAACTAATGAAAGAATTTTTTCGGTTGTTTTTGGTCAATTCTTTTCCTCTCAAAAATTGGGAAAATTTTTTTTTTTGTAGAAAATCAGAATAAACTAATGAACTAATTTCGAGAAAATCCCCAAAAACCTCTTTTTCAGGCCGATTTTGGCCAAAAACGATCGCGAAAAACAGTTTCTCAAAATTCGGACCTCGTCATATTCGAGGGTTTCTGAATACCCATCTGTGTGCAAAATATCAGAAAAATCAGATGAACCAATCTCTCTCGACGAAAGCTAATAAGGAACGGACAGAGGTTAATTTATTATCCAGAGCTAAGTCCAATAACCTGCCACCAGCGCTCCTTTTTCTGACATCGTTTCTAGAGGGGTTTGAACTCCCCTTACCTGGATCAACCCCCCTTAAATTCAAACCCCCCCATACGAAATTCATATAAAATTTCCAAATCCCCCTTACGAAAAACTTTTATTTTACTAGGTGTTTGCTGCAAAACAGGTTTCCCCTGCAATTATTTCCTGGTACATACTTTGCTATAAAAAGTTATCTTTCTCCCTAACAAAAGCACCGCAGATATTGATACTGATTTTAAAAGTGGTTTACTGTCAAAGATTGCCTTCACATTGGCCTTCAGATGGGGAATATTTCCATCTACTCTTTCTTCTTCAAAATCGTCAAAATACCATCTGAAGGCCAATGTGAAGGCAATCTTTGTAGCAACTCATAATTTTCAAACAACAAATTTAGAAAGTTTTGACAGTGACAAAATACTTACACGCATGCATGTGGTTTCTTCTTTGAGAAATCACAAGCTAACCCAAGATCTGATATTCGAACATGACCACTTTCGTCTAGTAGAATATTGGCTGGCTGTAGAAAACAAAAGAGAATGAAGAATTAAAAAAGTTTGACAGTTTTATCAAATTAAAATGTTAAATATATAATAGATATCTATCGGGTGACTAAAAAAAACACGTTTGGCGACTTCTTGGGAATGAAAAAAATTCACTTTTTAACATTTCCAATCCAAAAATATTGCTTATCAAAACTTTATTACCATTGATTAAGTCGTGAACCTCATAAAAGAGTCCCAAAAGAGTTAAAATGCTTGCCATTTATGAATTAATTGCGAAAATTTAATACTACTTGTTTTGACGTGTTTTTGCACTGTTTGGAAAGTGAATTTTGACTTTGTAAAAGCTCATAACTTTTTAACTACTGGGACAAACTTAAAAAGTTTATTGCATTGCAAAATCTATTGCATGCATCACCATTAAAAAGTTAGAAAAGCAACGAACATTACCAAAAACAATGCCTCAAGAGAATCGACTTGACTTTTTTTTTAGTCGAACGTGCGCAACGCACTAGGCTCAACTTCAGTATTTTCCAATTATTCGAAGGCCCAATTGTAACATTTCAAATATTTCGTATCAGGTAGCAAAGATTGGCTTTGGGGCAGGCTGGAGACTTAAAAAATTGTCCGATTTGGCCCAGTCTTCCAGCCCAAAAATGAAAATTTTCAAAAGTTTTAGCCTCGTTTTGGCAAAAAAATTGTCCCCAGGCCTACCTCCTCAAAAAAACCAAAACACCCCCAGGTAATCACCCAAGTGTGCCAAATTTCAGCCAAATCGAACAATTTTTGAGACCTCCAACCTGCCCCAAAGTTTTGGGACAGAAAGACAGACACACACACACACAGACATTCTCAGATTAAAGCTCAACTGAAGTTGAGAATAACTTCTGACTCAAACTCAAAAACAGAAGATTATTGAAGCAAGAAGTAAATTACTGATTTAAGATACAATCTTCGAGTTTATAAAGACTACGAATTTTTTTGCAGTTAACGAGAATAAACTTCCGCAGATCAGAAGTTTTAGAAAATTTTCAGAATGTTTCATGAGAATTTCACGAATTTGACCTAACTTCGCCAAAGTTTCCTGGAATAAAATAAATACAAACATAAACAAACACAAGCTAAAAATCTTGAATGGATGGAGAATGGATCATGAACTTACCTTTAAATCGCGATAACATATGAATCTATTATGCATGTGCTCTAAACCTAAAATGACTTCTGATGCGTAAAATAAAACCTGAAAAAAGTAGAATGATCTTTTTCTATAAAAGATACAAGTTTAGTCTCCGTAATTCATAAGTTTTGACGTTGGAAACATTTTGAGCACGAACTCAATTTACTTGTTTCTTACAACTAGACTTACAAATCATGCTAAGAAATTGTATACTATTGGTTTACAGGGCTCTGCGTTCTTTTTTATTATTAGAACATATTTCATAACAACATCGAGCCTCAGACTTTGTGGTAAATTTTACCAAAAACTATAAAGAGCTCACAAAAGCATAGACCAAGGGAAGCATTTTAGGCATATACTTTTAAATTTGAAAAAATATGGATCAAAGTTAAGAACATCCGAGATCTTGATGTTGATATAAAAAAACGTGTATTTGGGATATACGCCAAAGTCACTTAAATTTTACAAGTAAAACTTTTAAAGTAAAATTGATGAGTAATAGGCAAGTTTGTAATAAGTTATGATCGAGCCCCTCCATACTTTGATTTATAAGAATTAATACCCCACTGTACAATCTAAACCATTAAAGTGCATGATAAAATGATTCTCAAAGCATTGGTGGAAGAAGTTTTTAATACTTTATAATACATACACTTTTTTCGTCGAACACACCGTGTTGTGTTAAATGATAATGAAGATCTCCTCCTATTAATAAAGAGAAAAATGTTATGGAATAATACTAGATTGATTGAATTTGGAAAAAAAAGATTATTTATGGTGAAAGTCCTTTCTGAGATGCATTTTTTGATTGTCTTTATAATATGCAGTTTAGTTCAGCTCACATATTATTTTGTCCTTTAGTCTAGTTGTCCACAGAATATGGAAACAAAAATGCTTACATTCGGCTACATAAATCACAGTCAAATTTACAAAGCGAAGAATCCTGAAATACTTTTTCTGTAAATATTTGGCCTAAAGTAGGAGCTTTTGTATTTTTCGATTCAGCAGCAGAAGGATCTTACCATTCATGAGATCAAGAATAAAACATAATTTATCGGGCGTATGAAACGCGTATGTCATACAAACAATGAACGGGCAATCAACCTAAAACAAAAATAACAATTAGTAACCTTTCGTACTGTTTGATTCCTACTAACGATAAATTCTAAAATAAAGTTAAGGCATAGAAATAGACATACCAAGGATAACATAATTCTTTCATTCAAGGACAATGTTTCGCCTTGTTTCATTTTAATCCTCTTTTTATCCAAAGACTTCAACGCGTACCTTAAAAAAAAAAACATTTTTGGATGTTTTAAAAAAAGAATAGATTAAACCAAAGCACTGTATCATTGCAGATAATGAAAAAAGATCCCTCTAAAAATTCCGACATATTTAAAAACCATGGCAGATGGTAGGTTAAAACTATTGTGATCCTTGGGAGTTTTCCTAAGCTTGTTACGTGGAAAATGGTGTTAAGATGGTGCTTCTTTTTGCATATTTTAACTTTAAATGTCAAATAATATCATTTAAATCGTAATTTTATGTATGATTTAAAGAAAAAACCAATTTCCAGCTATTAATTTCGTTTTTGCTCATATCAGCATATGAAGAGTGACGTCATCAAAAAAAATTTATGTCCCTTCTTAAGGATGATGTGTACCAAATTTCATGTTAAAAGGACAACCAGATCAAGTTAAGGCAAAGATACAAAAATAGCCCCCCCCCCCTAGTATTGAACTGTCCCTAAAAGCCTAGTCTCGATTTCCAGACCATTATTCAGTTATTACTCAGTAGAAAAATAATAAATAAAAGTAAAACTAAAATAAAAAAGCCGTACGGAACATGGTCTGGAAACATTGCTCACTTTTGACGATTTTGAGGTTGGTAAAACTCAGGCATTTGCAATTTTCTTCCGGGAATTCCATTTTTTTCACTCCTTTGTTTAATATGTTGTGGTGGTTTATTTGTTGAATGAACTAGACTATCTAGACTACTAAAAGCGTAGTACGAATAGGGTTAAGATCCGGCACGCACTTCTTTGTTTTCATTTTTAACGAACAGAATGAAACTTACATTTTTCCGGTATCAGCTTTCCTGCAGCCATATACTTCACCAAAGCCACCACGGCCGATGATTCTGTGTACACTGAAATCGTTCATTGTCAACTAGAAAATAATGAACAACATTAAATAGTATTACAAATGTAAACGTTTAAAAGAAAAAACACACACAACAAATGAAAAGCACACGAGCAGCTGGACATTTCATATTATGATCATGAGAAATATTTTGAATACTTGGACGTGTTATTATTTAGAATGAAAATGTGCAGGAGAAACATATTGAAGTTGTTTTGCTGACTTACGTGTATATTCAATTCTAAGTTTTTCCATTGCAAATATCGTACGTATTTCTCACTAAAGCAAAAGAAAAATGATGGGTTTGCGATAGCTTTTTGTTTGAAGAAGAATGATGGGATTGCAATGGCTTTTTTTGAAGATTTCGCTCAACGTAAATATGCTCATAAAACTACGTCGCTTGTTTCAAAGAGCCACTAGTGGAAGCGTTGATGCGTCAGGTATAAAGTTTTTATACCGTTGGTTAAGATTGCAAGTCTTTAGACAAAAGATGTTTGGATTATATAACGGCAACAACGATGGTTGCTATATTCATTAAGTTTGCTTTACATTTTAGGGATTGTAATCAACTATTCAACCAACCAAAGAAAATTCAACTCACCTTTTAAGAAACTTTGAAAAAACCCTTCCACGAAGACTGTCTTTTATTTCTTTATCGTACGGCTAGAAAAAAAGTAAATTAACTAGAAAAAATAAGCCAACCAAAATATCAAAATATTGTCACTTCTTTTTTGAAATACATTTACCTTCTTACGCGCGCTTCCTAAACACCAGAATTAGAGTGTATTACTAGGTGCAAACATTATGATGGTATCTTTTGTGACATGAGGAGTAAAAGGGGACGGCGTTTGTCTTTGGAAATAAAAGGGTAAAATTAATGGTTGCTTGCTGTGTGTACTCTCGTAAATAAAAAATACCTCTTACCTCAAAGAGAGCAACAGGAACTTCTCCCACTGCCAGTAACTTGCGAACATGCTCAATTGCGTTTAATGTGAATGACTGAAAAAGTCAATGTAAATATGTGAATGTGAATGACTGAAAAAGTCAATGTAAATATTCAAAACAGAAGAATAGCATTTCAAGCCGCAATAGTTATTGGATGGTTTCAAGTGCAATACAAAATATATTTAGTTGTCGACCCAAAAAAGTCTTATTTCATTTTCGTTTATTTTTCAAAACATTGGAATTTTCTTGAAACTCCCCGCCAGTGAAAGGTCGATTTTTTAACGAAAAGCATAGGCATGTTATATATGGGTATGGCAAAATTTGATGTAGCCTTTTCGGAATTTCGAGACACTCTAAACTTTCCAGAAATTTTTTTTAACCTTTTCTTAGCAGTTTCTGAAAGTTCTGTGGCTTAAGTCGAATTTTTCTAAAAGATATGATCATTTTTCGTTCATCCTTTATGTTTGAGCTGAAGGGTGCTGTTTACTGTAGCTTCCTTCTCAGACTGCTTTTGATAAGAAGTCCTGCAGTGCTTCTTTTTTCATCTTTTGAAGACACTACATTGGTTGAACCTTAAAGTGGTACGCTAAACAATCAACGTTCCCTATGTCAATTCAGAAAGTTATTATGTCATCTACACTGCATCTACACGAGAAAGGATACACGCCGTATCGAATTGGGAAAGAAAATACAGAAACGAATTAGGACAATAGCTCTGTCGACCGTTTGATAAACAGACATCGCTAACAGTATTATGGAATTGGTCTGGTCATCCAGTTACCGCAACAACGCCATATAACCAAGATGTTGTTGAAGGAATGATTTGCTCCCACAAGAACGTCACACCAAATAACATAGCTAACTAAGGCTTTAAACATCTCAAACTAGTCTGTTAGTAGAATGGTAAAGTTAAAAGGTATCAGGCAATTTAAGAGAATGAAAACATCACCATTGAACGAGGGAACACATACCAAAAGAGTAAAAAGAGCTGAAACTTAGTTTGAAAGATTCAGACGAAACCCTAGTCTGATTTGCAGACCCATACTAAAACCGTTGGACGTATGAGTCTGCTAAATATGCTTCCTTTTGGTTTCCGATTCGGTTTTAGTTCAGTCTGTAAAATACACGAAAGTTAGCGAGTTGTATAAAGTCCAAGCGACTTGAGAGGCGAGTGAGGAGGTAAACAACATGGCTGTCAAAATTTCAAAAATTGTAAAGATTTCTGACTAAAAATGAACATCGCTTTGATCCTATGGCTCTCCCTGTCACTTGCCTCATTATTATGTCAGATAATTTTTATCTTTGGTAACAAAAAACAAGCTCTCTAGTTATAGTTCTTCATAACCATAAACCACAGCAGAAAAAAAAACCAACACTTCAGTCGTCGCAAAGAGAATGCTCTACAGAGAAGATGACATTAGAAGACATTGCATTGTAGTCAAATTTTTACCAAAACATTCGAAATGCAGGGAATATTTTGTTGACAAGTTTTTTTATGTAAAAATGAAAAAAAGAAATGAAAATAAACTTGTGCAGATTCTTCCACTGTCTTTTGCTAAAAACTTGAGCAAATAGCTAAACCTTCAAAAAATGTAAAAAATCATGTGTTTGATGTCATTTAAAAAAAGATATGACAGAAATTGAAGCTTGCAACATATTTACACTGGAAACACTTGATCGGCTGAGCCGCCATCTTGAAACACCACATTTATCTTCTATAAAAACAACACACGCTAAAAGTCAACCCGATAGGAAGAAAGTTGAGAAATCAAAGTGATATCGGGAAATCGGATTTCTTTTTTGCCGTCTTACGATCCTCCTCCTGGAAGAACGGAATTTTACCTATTTGAATGTTCAGCTTTGGCTGACCAATTACAAAACATTACAATAATGGTGCAAAGTACAGCTTTTGGTATGCATTATATAAGTCCTAGAGCAGAGAAGTATCAAATTCCGATATTTTTCTTTGGCAGATAACGTTGTTTTTTTGAGATCATCATGCATGCTTATGAAAAAAACTAACATTTCTCCTTAAGGTATGACTTAAAATCTCACGATGTTTCAGTTGGTTTTTGATGGAAAAATTAATTCGACATTTTTTTACCCTTTCCGTGCCGAGGCCTTTTTTAGGTACGTTTTTGTTAAAATGAGCTAGCACAAACTTTAAACGTTAATATCTCCTGAACCAGAAGGAATTGGATGTTGATTTGTAGCTCGTTGGATAGCTGAGAGTCTCTTTCGGGGCCGCATGTTTTAGGCAGGGCGGCGTGGCGGAGGGCGTTCCTTTTTTGAAAAGTCAGGCCCGCTGACGCAGCTTTGACTGTCCAGTGGTGCGGCTTCAAATCAAACTATTTTCGATTATATTAGCTAGAGGACAGAATCTAATGTAACTGAATCAAGTTTCTTTTTTTTTCGTTCACTAAATGTCCAAATATGACCAAAAAAAATTATTGGCAAATTTTGGCTTTATTTTTTAAGAGGTGTCAGAGAAATACCTAAACGGAGGATTTGATGTGCAGGAACCATCTAAAAATAAACTCCGTGAGAGTGGAGGAGGAAGAAAGTGTAAGGCACCCGAAGTTAGGGAGGCCATGTTTGAATGGTTTGTCAATGTAAGATGATACTAAAAGGTCGTTTGCCAATCAAAATCTTTCGATGCAGATGTCAGCAATTTTACGATGAATGGCTAAAACAGCAACTGAATCCTATCCTCGAGGAAGATCAATTGAAATTCAGTAAACATTGGATTCAAGATTAGATGGAAAAATCGAAAACCAAACAAAAAGTTTGCGATCAAGAAGGAGGATCGAGTTATTCGCATAAAAAATTACTTGAAAAACATCTGGACTGTAAGGAAGTACTTTATCGATAAATATGGCATTAATCCACGTATTATTAATGGAGATAATATGCCCCTTCGTCGTAATGAAAGCGCAAGTCCAAAAACACTTCCTCTAGAGTCGGAAGATGTGTTTGTGAAAGAAAAATACATGCTTTCGAGAGAAGAGTGACTTGTTACACACAACTATGCAGTGACCCGAAAGTCCAATTAAAACCGGAATTTGTATTCAAAGGGAAAGGAACTCGAACTCATCTGACGCCTCGAGAAGGGGTACATTTTCGTTGGGCTCCTAAGGCATCTTATCGCCTCGAGCAAATGTTAGGTATGATTGATGCGCTACCAAATCGGTTTAATATATTCACTGAGTAAGGATTTGCGATATATGTATTAGACGATTATTCCGTTCATTTAATGCCCGACAAGCGTTGTTAAAAAGGGGTATGTTCTTGTTGTAATTGGTGGTGGAGTTACCGGTGATGTACAGATCATCGATACGAACTGCCATCATTATTTAAAATTTGGCTACCGAGATTTGGAAACGAAGTTAATGCTTGAGAAGCTTGAAAAAGATCCTGCCAAAATCTCGTCTCCTTCAAGAAACGATATGATGTCTATGCTTTTAAAAGCCTGGGAGTCACTTCAGATTGGCACCGGGACTTACTACCGTAACTTAATACGGTGATGATATAATATGTGGAGGAGCAACAACAAGAGTATGAGGAAGTGGTCATGGCCAATGTGGAAAAAATAAATGTCATTGAAGCTGTTGAAGAAACTTCCCCATCAAATAGTAGTTAAAATCAGTTCCAAAAAAGCACGTCAGTCTATCGAGTTCAACCAATGATCCAGATATAAAAAAAAGCCGCAGAGTTTCTGGAAAGGTTCCAAGAAATTATGACTGATGCAAGCACGTCAAAATTGTTTATTCCATACCCGTCTCAGTTTAGAGCAACGTATCAAAAAGCAAGACGCAGTATAAACAACGCATAGAGTCAAAACAAACAAGTAACATCGAATCAACGCAACTAATCGAAACAAACACCCAACAAGAACAAACCTCAGTTAATGCTCCACCACCCAACAAGGAAACACTGGATGTTAGCCAGTATTGGGAGATAAGTAACGGTAGAGACTCATTGTATAGCATTGTTATTCAGACAAAGCCCTTAACCTTTACCGCGCGTTAATTCTGACTATTTCATGTCCCGCGCGCGCTAATTATTTTGCAAAAATTAAGGTTTTGCCATTTTGGTCATAACTTTT
>JAUJPO010067257.1:0-12219 GCA_032270745.1 Tiaropsis multicirrata
TTTGGTTGCCGTGGTAAATAGCAATAGTTTTGTAGGCCTTTAGTTTGATGCAAAAATCGATGTACTTTTATGAACTGACTCTGTCATCCCTATTTTTGACAGGTGGTTCTCTTTGTTGGTGAGCTTTTTTATTTAAAAAGGGGTGACAGAGTTAGGGCAGGGGTGACAGAGATAGGGCTATCTGCGGTAAATATTCAAAAACAAACTTTTACAATTTATTCCGCATCAAAATGTAAACATTCTATTGTATTACAATTTTTGATTTTGACGTACTTTAAAAAGACTTAACAGAACGTTATAGAGTCGTATCCCGCAATTAGAGTTGTAGTTGACAAACGTCCCTAATTGACAAACAGTCGTCTTTGATGTTGAAAAAAATGAAAAATAAAATCTTTTGTACAAAACATTTTTGTTAGTACTTTGTGCTGTCTATGGGATTACCAAATATCTGGTCTTCTTATCTGACAACAAGTTTGTTTTGACGATTTCACCAAGCTTATCAATCACACATCAAAATCACAAAAAGAATTAACATATCAGATTCACTTCAATGCAATTAAAAAAGACATAGTCAAAGTCGTATAATTTCTACTTCAACTCATATCGGCATTGTTTCTGTTTCTTGATCTCTCAAGATCAGAGAAATAAAAGCATGCTATAATTAGATTTAAAAAATTACCAGGTGCTAAAACAATAATGCACTTGTTTAGCTTTCCCACGGCTTTTTTAATTGCTTGGTATACTTGGTGGGAACTAGTACAACATTGAATTCTACTTTCGTTTTTAAACATATCAACATTCACAAGATCTTGGAAGGTCACCAAAATGACGTCTGTTTTGGCATGCCATCTTTAACTGGAGGTTCCCAAGTAACTACTTTTGACGGTAGATGTCCAAATATTATTACAAACCTCCAAGTAGAAATTGAAAAACATCATCTCTTTTAAGCACCAGCTGGGCACTTTAGGCACTAGCTGGGTTGTGCAAAAAAAAATACAGATTATTCCTTTAACATCTTGCTTATTTTCTTACCAAAGACCCATAAAAAAGATCTTTTTATTATCTCAATATCAACAAAAACATGGCAGCAATCAGAATCACAAAAGAGTAGGCCCTTCCGCAAACGCTTTTTTTCTTTATTTATAAAAAGAAGACATTGTAGCGTCAAAATATTTTTACTTGAGAAAATCAGAAGAAAACGCGAACAGAAAAAAAAAAATTTAAAAATTAAAAACAGTATATATATAACTGTCAGTTTCACGCTTAGTGCGATCCTCAGATATACTTACAAATTAAAAATTCAATATGTTTATAATACAATGTTAAAAGATGCTAAAAAAACGAAATAAATTAAATGCTCAAGGGAGTTATGTAGAATGAATAATTTTAAGCTAGTCCGGTGGGACTGATTTATAATTATTTAAAAGAAATTTGTTTAAATGACGGCACTTAGATATTAATTCTGTTCTTTTGTTTAATAAAGGAATCTTTGAAGCTATTATATGGTACTTCTCTGTAAGACAAAGGTTGCAAGTTTTACTACCGTTTTTATATGGCATAGTACGATCGACTATTTCCCACGTAAGGTTAGGTTCAATTGCATTGTTTCTTAATTCTCACACGTACTTTGAAAGTTCAGTTGATTTTGCGGCTTTTTCGTGTCTGAGCGAATAGTTGTGACTCGCCCAGCGGTCTTTGAACTTTCCACCGGTCAGCCCAATATAGTGCTTGCCTACATCATTTTCGCATTTCGTCACGTGACATTTATAAATTACGCTTTCAATCAAACAATTACCTCCAAGGGGGCAGGCATTTTTGTTTCGACAGTTACAAGTTCTTACATCATTTGCGGGTTTTGGTGCTTCCCTCAGAACCTTTTTGTTGTGTGCAGAAACGATGCTGGCCATATTTGGTAGACAGCTATAACTCACTTTCAACGTATTTCTATTAAATATCTTCCGGAACTTGTGGTTGCGCGGGAAACATCTGTCAACGATGGTCAGAAATATTTTGGCGACATTTGTTTTTACGTGGATGCTATTTAAACGGAGGGTTGAACCATATGATTTGACGCTTGCGATGTCTTTTTCGGTTGTTGGGTTTTTCTACGTAGATAATCTGCTCTTTATGTCCACTGGCCTTTAACGCATTGTTGTAATAGGGTGCTGCTTGATCAAATATTCCTTTGCTTGATGAGATCCTTGAAATACGGTTAGATATCATGCTTGGGATGTATTTGATGATATTAGGGGGATAGTTCGATTTTGGGTTTATTTAGATTGGTTGGCTGTTTGGTTTTGCATATGGCTGGTAAGTATTTTTGTTTAAGTCGAAAGTGACATCGAGGAAGTTAACAGTTTTCAGGTTGGTTTCGATCGCGATTTTCAACTCGAATTCTTCACTAAAGAGTTTTATGATATCTTTTCTCGAACGATCAGATTTGGGCCCAGAAATCTCGTGGAAACAACCAAGCCCATCATCTCGATATAAGCCGCATGTGTCAAGTCCGTACAGATTACTAAGTTTGTTAACTAGTTCACAAAGATCTGCACCATCATAGCTCCCCATGGTTACATCGAAGTTTGGTACACACCAAGTTTGAAATTTTTTTAGGGGGTGCTAACATTGGAAAATAGGGATTCAAATTTTCGCATAATTTGCACAGGCCGTAACTTGCCCGAGATATGGAGTAGGAAAAGTATCAGAGGGGGGATCGGGGTAAAAAATCAAGGGCATCGAGCCCGTCGTTCAATTCATAGAGGTCGTGGGTTAAATTTTTTTTTGGTCCGTGCTTATAAAATTCTTGCCTGTAATTTTCATAGAGTCTGTGAAATATCAATATTTTTTGAAAGATGTTGTTTCGCCCATGGCCTCGACCTGTACTTACGGCATCGATGTAGTTTCACCCACGGTCCTTATGGCATTTTACCCACAACCTCTATATTGATTTACGCACGGCCTCTATGCAGTACCCACGGTCTCAATTTTGTTTCACCCACGACCCCTTTGTTATTTGACCCACGACCTCTATGTTGTTTTACCCACGGCCTCTATGATGGATCGAGGATTTATATTTTACAGCAAAATTGCAATCGAGATATTTAATGGGACGATCCAAAACAAAATTTAAGCCACAACCTCTATGGTTCGGTCACAACCTCTATGATCTGGCCACGACCTCTATGTGTTTGACGACGACCTCTGTTGTTTTCAAGAAGTTCGATTGAGAAATACTGGGTCTAAAATCATCACTCTTGACATAGGCGAAAATTTCGAGTTTCATTGGGCAGGATACAAAAAGAAAAGACAAGCTGGTACTGGAATCTTAATAAGAGTTGACCCCAACATCGAAATCAGTTCACCGAACATTAATGATGCACGAATTATACTCCGACTGAAGCAAATGGAACTGAGTCACAAAATCAGAACTTCTACGCTATGCTAAACAAAGCTACAGTAAAAACTCAGAAAGACCGAAAACTCATCGTTCTCGGAGAACGCAACAGGTAACATTGCTAGACTTCGTTGCTTCTTCAATGGACAAAAGATTATCACAGACCCAGATTGCAACGATAATGGAGATCGTCTGAAATCGTTTTTGTCGATCACACAAATTATCCATGTCAAATACCTTTTTCAAACACCGTATGCTGCATAGATATACGTGCTGTATAGAAATGACGGCAGAACTCGGATATACTTGTTGAGAAATATATTCGAAAATACATGACAAATAAATTTGATATTTTGAAGCAAACTTCAAGGAACCTGGGTTCTGGGGTTTGTTTGTGAAAGCATGTCTGGTTGTTTGTCTAAAAATACATCACTGTTATTTACAAACTAACAAACATTGAACTTTATTGAAGGCTTTATTATTTAATCTCCATATTTTCTTTTCGACATCAGCCAGCAAACAAGCAAACGACCATTTTCTTTATTGGCTTTATTACCACCTCCATTTTTTCTTGTCGCTATATTTTGAAAATTTGTTACTTTTTGAGGTCCGAACACGGCTGGCCGGTTATACGGGAATCCAAATTTGTGTTTTTTTTCTGCCCTACCGAAATGTGATCGTCTAAGACTTCGCGCGATCGCAAAATTTTCTTATTTTCTTATTTCGTCGATTAGAGATTTTGTCTTAGACGGTAGAATCGTTTACTCCATTACACACAACAACGCGAAATGATTTGCGATCTGTAGGTGGAGATATTGTACTGCACTTTTCTTCTATATCTATGTTTCAATAAAAAAATTAATCTGTGAGAATCCTAAGAAATTTTTGCTTCAATTCGAGAGAAACAGTCTTCCGCTTCGATATTCTTATTCAAAATGATGTATATTTGCCCTCTAGAGTCTATCAGTTCGTCTTCTTAGCCTTGGTCGAGCTCACAAACTCATTCAGTAATAATAATAGTCAATCGTTTTATACAACCATACTTCATGTACATGTACTTTGATATAATCACCATTTTTTTCACAGAGAAATTACCACAAGGAACCTTCAAACTTCATAATTTATTGGTTTAATCGCAACTCATCGTGGATTTAAATTTCAACTCGTGATTTTAAATTTCAACTCGTAGTTTTAAATTTCAACTCATAGTTATAAATTTCAACTCATAGTTTTAAATTTCAACTCGTGGTTTTAAATTTCAACTCGTGATTTTAAATTGCAACTCTTGATTTTAAATTGCAACTCGTGATTTTAAATTGCAACTCGTGATTTCAAATTGCAACTTGTAAAAACCAACTCGCAACTGCAACTCGCAGTTTTGATTACAACACACAACTCGTAGTTTTGATTACAAAACACAAATTGCAGTTTATAAATCCTCGTCCTATCTCCGTCACCCCTATTTAATTAGCAGCCAATATCAATTGACTCTCTTTGAAAGTTATTTGTATCTGGCCCTTTAGAGCCATTACATTCTCGATTTCTGGCCCGTTGGCCGTGTTACTATATTACGTCCGTTTTCCGGCCCGTTATCTGCATTCCGCTTGCCTCTCGTCAGGCCTGATCAACATCTCCAATATCATCCTAAATCCCGTTCGTACATACACCACTCATTTTGACCTTTATATTATATTTCAGAAATATATTCATGCACATTTCGACCCTAAATTCTTGTCTCTGTTATTCTTGTCTCCTGTTTCCTCCAGTATGGATTGTGTGTAACTGATACCAAAGATCTTTGGCGTACACATCAAAGACCTCTGATGGGCTGGCGTAGAGATAACTAAGAAAGTTATAGTCAGCTTACATAGAAAATAATTGCCTTATAATTAGGCTTATCAGCTTATAAACTGGAAATGTTGCAAAGCTTTCGGGAGCTTCGCCCCCTGAACCCCCACCAGGGCTCTGCCCTGGACCCACTGGGGGGCTTACAGCGCCCCCAAATCCCTTGCCTACAGTGTTGAATTATTCGCCCACAGGATTTTAAATTTTTTTGGTGTGAGCAATAACTATTAGAACATTATCTTTGGCGTAAATTTTCACGGAATCCATACTAGCGTTTCCTGATACGCAGTTGTTTATACAGCATTATGTAATTAACAGCTTTGACCTATTATCTTTCCAGCTACAATGGGATATTCCATTTTAAAACCATACAGGGGTATTGACGAACTTTTTTTACAAGACCCCCTGGAAATTTTTTTTTGTTGATTTCAATGATTTTCTCAAGCAAGAGGCTGGTGACTTTAGTATGCAAAAAGTATGAAAAGAACTTCAGAATATAAAGAAATTTATACCTTTTCAGTGGCTTTTCCTTGTGGAATATGACTTCTTGATCTACCACGAGTCTTCTTCAATACCTGCTCATTGACATTATCTTTTGTTGCACGCGAAACGGATTTAAAAAAGTAAGTGCGGGGTTAGCA
This sequence comes from Tiaropsis multicirrata, assembly GCA_032270745.1. Classification (NCBI taxonomy): domain Eukaryota; kingdom Metazoa; phylum Cnidaria; class Hydrozoa; order Leptothecata; family Tiaropsidae; genus Tiaropsis; species Tiaropsis multicirrata. Next base: position 5,881 of record JAUJPO010067257.1, read on the forward strand.
TTCTGGATGGCGGTTTGGCGCCCGCCCACGCTGCCAAACTCGGTCGCGAATAATTGCGCCCCTGTCATATTCCATTCTCTGACATTGAATTGGTTGAGGACAAAATTGGGGTTTGCTCTAATTCGTTCAACAGTCTTGTGCATCAGGGGAAGTCGAACAGTTAAAACAAAGCTGGATCTCAACTCTTTAGAGGACATTTCAATAACTGAGTCGATCGGTTACATATCCTAGATTTTGTATTTCATGATTCACTTTTTTTTATTTTTTATATTCGTTTTTTTCTAAACTTTCAATGAATACTGTTTTTGTACTTTTTTTCAAGTAGCGTGCAAATAAATTTTCTTGTAATACTGTATTTTAAGGAAATATTTACAATAAAATTCAAATACTAACAACATTTTTAAATAAACTACATTTTTAACATATTCAACAACTTTCTAATATTCGATTTTGTAGGGTGGCTGCTGAGCCGTTGACATTCAAAAATGAAAGATGCTTAAAATATTTAAAAACACCCGGGGGGGACTTAAGAAAGTGATCTACCGGACGTGTGGCCCTTAAGGCTAGGTTTTTCGAGGTTCTGACAAAGCCCAGGTGGTCCTAGGTGCACTGTAAGGGTATGAAATTTGAGAAAATTTAGAAAACTTTGCTAAAACTGGGAGAAAATGGCCGAAAAATGTAATGTAAGGGTCCGATATTGATACCCCAATTTTAGTCCGAACGTACGGTAGTTTTGAGATCGAGTTTAAAAACACCCTTCAATGTTTTATTGAACATCGGAGAAATTGATACTTAGTTTACACAATACACAATACACAATATAGTATTAAAAGTTGTTTACACATGAGAAGAAAAAACATTTTACCGTTTTGTTAACAAAACGACTAAACCCTATTCACTTTAGATTGCGTTTTCAATTAAATACGTTTTCGACGCGTTTTGACCCCAAAACGATAAAATATTTTGCCGGTTTATCGTTTTATAATGTAAACTCCAACGAAAACGGATAAATAAGCTCTAGTGTAAACTAAGTATAAAGCGAAACTAAAAAAATTCTAAAAATCCGAGTTTAAAAACATAAAATGATAAAATGTAAAATTAAAAAAAAATTAAAAATGCGAACTAAAAAAAAGGTTAGATACTTTTTAAATGCAAATAAAGAATTTTTTACTTTAAAAATTTGAAATAAAAAAGGATTATAATTTAAGTCCTTTATCAAGTATCTGACAATTAAACAAATTAAAAAAGAATGAATCTAACAATTTTATTTACAAATCTACAAGAAAGAGAAATGGCTAAAATTCTTCCTTTAGAAATAGACATGCTTTGATTTGTTTTGATTTTCCAGTTGTGAGACTACTTTATTTCATGAAAATCTCGCGGGCATTTTAATTTCGCAGTTTTCGAACTCGACCGCAAAACCGCGAATAAAGTATCCCAAGGGTCCATAAATCTGCTGAGGGGTAAGACTAACTAAATAGAAGGTTGTAGTTATTGCTGAATATGAAAATAGGTTTTTATTACGTACAGATACATAATGTACAGTACATTCAGTCCTTGATATTTAAAATGCATCTTCAATTATCACTACTATCAGAACTTGGAGCTTCTTTCAATTTTGCAAAGATCTGCGAGAACAACATTCTGTAATCTCCATTATCAGCAGAATGATGTAGCGTCTCTGTCGACGACGTCCCTGTTCCCATAGCAATATGACAACCACTATCACTGGTCAAACTTTTAGACGGTTTCATAGGTGATTGTATTGGGGTGACCAGTTTAGAGAAATCCAGCGATAATGTTTGTATAGCACGCTGAACTTTGCGTGTTCGTTCCGGATTCTCAGTAAATTTCCCATCTTGTTTACATTTTTCTAGTAGCGCTTCATAGCGTTTGACAAGAGCGTCATACTCTTTATCGAGCTCTGAGAGTAAAGAGTTGCTTGGTGCACCTGTGTTTTGAACTAGTTGTCGTACACTTGATCCTTGTATGATTTTGGTTGATAAGTCTTTAGTGGGTACTCGATTCAAATATTCACACGATCTTGCTTTAGAAATGGTTGCTGGGCTCAAACTCAGACCCCCACTGCTATGCGCGATATGCACAAAATTCTCTTCGATTTCAATGTTATGTTTTATAGCAAACGCCTCAGCTATCCGTCTGTAGCATTCCTCCTTCTGAGCAAACGATTCCCATTCCAAAATCTCTTTATTCAGTTCAGCAATTTTCTGATACAATAATTGATTCTCTTGAACGACGTCTTGTAGTTGGAAATCAATCTCCTCTTTTTGCCATTTCTCAACTTTGACTTGCACTTTTAATTCAGTGAGATCATTCTTGAAATTCAAAATCTCAGTCTGAAGTTGTTGGACATGCTCTTCAGACACCATAGCTTCATCATTTGAATGTAGTTCAGCATCCTTGTTAGTAATAAATTCATTGAATCGTCCGTTCGCTATAACTACACTCTTATCCATTTGTTGTTGTTTCTTAGCTTTGGCGTTTTGTTGTTCATAGTCTTCAATTTTTTGTTCGTAATCATCAATTTCGTTTTGCAATGAAGTGACTTCAGCACTCAAATCCCCGTTTTTCTTCTCCAAATTATTAATCAGCTCCCATAGTCGATTGTTCTTACCTAAAATAAAAATGACACTTCACTAAAACAATACGTCAAACAATCAACTATTATCATGCAAATAATATATTATCATCCAAAATTAAATCAAAAGAATAAAAAAAATATACGTTAAATAATAGGGGTGGGATATCGATAATTATTCAATGGCCATTTTTGCCTACAGAAATATAATAATATGAATTCAATCTCTTTTTTATGAAACACCTGTTAGAATATTCCCATTTTTAGGGTTGTTCCCGAAAAAACACTAAATACGTCAAACACTAAATTTCTCAAACTGCTCACTAGAGAAAATAAATCCAGTTTTAAGTAGTAAGGTTTAAAGATCATAGGGATTGTTATAAAAAGTATACGAAGAAAAAAAACCTTGTAAAATTTTGTAGTCTGCATTCACTTGGTCGTATTTATCATGCAGCTTCTGATTGGTAGATTCCAAGACTTCACATGCATGTGCACATGAGTCATTTGACTCACGAAGGATGTCAACTTGCTTTAGGTAAAACTGTAAAGAAAAAAATCATACCATACATATTAAATCAAAGTGGATCTCATCCAGCAAAGATAAAGATTTCTTCAAAACAGAGCAGCCATCCACTTGTTATAAAGTTTCAGAGGGAATGAATGGATGAATAATGAATGAATGGACAAGGAATGATAAGTGAACATATGAACCGCTAAACGAATGAATGAATGAATGAATGAATGAATGAATGAATGAATGAATAAATGAATGAATGAATGAATGAATGAATGAATGAATGAACGAATGAGCGAATGAGCGAATGAACGAATGACAAATGAATGAATGAATGAATGAATAAAAAACTGCTGATTATTACGATGGCCCTCAGATGTCACTGTTTCGTCACACATTTTATTGTTTTATCACAACATTTTATTGTTTTATCACAACATTTCAGTGTTTCATCACAATATTTCAGTGTTTCATCACAACATTTCAGTGTTTCATCACAAAATTTCAGTGTTTCATCACAAGATTTCAGTGTTTCATCACAAATTTTCCGTGTTTCATCCCAACATTTTGAGTGTTTCATTATTTTTATTTTTGTGATGAAATTTTACCACCAGTCCCCCAACCAAAAAAAAAAGGCTACCAACACTCAAGTTGAGCTACAGTTGTTTACCAATGAAAAACTTAACGGCACCATACCTCTTTTGGGCTTTGGTCTCCAAGCGTTGCCAGCTCTATTGTAAAGTTTTACTTAAGTTCTTTTTCACCTGTCTATTTCAAGATTTAGCAATATTTAGGCAATTCCAACGAAAAATGGTTAAAAATGGCTGTAAAACCTTAGGGCTAGGGGCTAATTGTCAGATTTCGATTAAATTAGTAGGCACGCTTGCTCGTTAGGTGAAAAACCCATAAACGGCCATAAATGATGGTTTATACCTGTTTTGGTACGTTTCTTACTTTAAGGGAAGAAATTTTCGCGGTTTTGGGTGTCAACCGCGAAATTAAATTCCGTGAAACACATAGAATCTTGAATTTTGAAATTTTACCCCTGAAATTGGCGTTTTTAGGCCAAATTAGCCTATATTTTGGACTTAAAATGCCCTCAACCGCGAAATTTTCTTCCCTTAAGGTAGTTAATTATGGGCAAGTTTTGCTGACGTCAGCGGTACCTAAAACTTGAATATCTCCTGATTGCTTTGTTCAATTCACCTCAAATTTTGCCCTATGATTCTTTTTACTAAATTCCATATCTAGCATTCTTCAAAATTTTGATGACGTCAGCAAATAATTGCAAAAAGTGGTTATTCTTAATTTGTGATAACGTCACCAAATTTTTTTATTTTTTTTATTTGAATAATTGAGTTTATCATAAGGAAACGTTGGTTAAAATTTGTGGTGAATTGAACAAAGCAATCAAGAGATATTCAAACTTAAAGAATGACGTCATAATTAACAAATTTTGCAAATTACTCATTTTTGGCTGAAAAAAAAACAATTAGGGCACAACCGGTCGACAACTTCAATATATTGGTCTCTTTATTTACTTATTCTTTTGCTCATTTTCCAGCGGCTATTGCTTCACTTTTTATATTTTACGATTTACAGCTATTTGGACTGGCCATAAGTTGCCCGAGTTTGTATTTTATCAAAATGCTTCAAGTTCAAGGCTAAATCAAAGAGTCAAAATGAATATCACGATTTGTTTTATAACGTTCTAACAACGCAAGAAAGATTTTTTTGAAAGTCGTCCCGCTGGCGCTGTGCGGGTTTTGGACATGCTTGGTTTGACTTCGAGGAAAGAATTTCTAGTTTAAATGAAAAAGAGATTATCGGTAGCTCGAAAACAAGAACGCATAGCAAAAAAATTCAGGAATGACTTCTTTTTAGACAAAATCGAACTGAATTGTTCAAAATTTACAGTTAGGCGAGTCCAAGTTGATTTGTTGTTTTACGGGCAAAGCAGTTTCAAAATGTGGGTCGGTCGGTCGGCAAAAAAATAAAATTTAAGAGAATTTTTAAGAATTTGTTTTACACTAAGATTGTTCTTTGAGGAAAATTTGTTCAAATAAAGCTAGAATTGAATGAAAGTTTGTCATGAAAATGTGTCAAAAAATTAAATTATATTTTCTTATTTCCATGAAATAAAGAAAACCATGAAATGACTTTCACTTTCCATTTTATTTTTATTCCACCTTTCCAAAAATATGGGTCGGTCGGGCCCGTAAAACAACTGATTAAATTGGTCTCGCCTTAATTCAATAATAAATAAATACTCTTTTGAAATAAATATACTATTATTATAAACAAAAAATTTTATAATTTATTTCTTTTTACATATGCCATGTTATGTGAGGATAATTTAATATGTGGAATTTAATAATGTGAATCAAATGTGGACTAAATTTGCATTAATTTAATTAGTTCTGCAATAGATTATTCTTGCATTTATTTCTTTTTAAGGTATACAAAATTAAATGAACAGTATCAATTATTTTATTATTTAATAAATATATATTTTTTTTAAACAGACAGCTTCTTATCTGTTTTTTAGAGAAAAAAAAATTTATTAAATAATAAATTAATTGATGCTTTTTGTTTATTTGTTTAACAAAAATGGCGAAATCTTATTTAAACATTATTTAAAAAATAAACATAGATAAAGTCAATATTTCAGCCCATAAATCGAGGACTTTCATAAACCTTAAGGGAAGAATTTTGAAATTTTACCGTTGTTACTAAAATAGGTAACGATGTGGTAACGAGTGGTAACCACGTGGTAACGAGTGGTAACGATGTGGTAGCGAGTGGTAACCATTTGGTAACGAGTGGTAACGAGGTAACCTGTTAAAAATGTTGGCCCTGAGGGGTCTAATTTTTAATAACTCGATTCTGGTGAATGTAAAACAGGACTTAATGTTTTCTGGTGAATGTGATGGTAGAGTTGATGGTCCTGGTGAATGTGCAGCAGGAGTTGATTGTTCTGGTGATGGTATCTGGCAAAATCAGTCAAACACCAAGAGTTGCTAATGTCTTTAGATAGCAATTATCAGAATAATAGCCCTAGAGAAAACTGTATATAGGAAATTAATGAAAATCCATCCATCCCAAAAACAACCAAGTTCCGATGTAGATCTACCAAAACTAACAGCTTGCTGCTACAGAAGCATCAGAACCAACAGGTATTTCTGTAGAACCTATATAACCACAAGGACATGTTGCAAAACCACCA
>JAUJPO010067268.1:0-12214 GCA_032270745.1 Tiaropsis multicirrata
TGGTCTTTATGTAATTACTCTTATTCAGTATACCCAATAAGATTTTATCTAGTACCATCATTTAGGAAATTTTATGGACTTTCAGGAAAGTAGTAGGTTGGATTCGACCTTGATTGAGTTTTTAAAAAGACGTATCCCAATTGAAAGCACTCGAAAAAGCCGGAGTATAATTTCTTTTTGTAGGGTGTTGCAAGATTCAATCGACGCAAGAAGAAACACGTCATTACCACACAAACGGTATGTCTAAATCTGTTCAATTTCTCACAAGCTAATAGTGAGGTTTAAGTTCCCGGAGATAAATCACTACAACGAACGAATCTTTATAGTCAATGTAGGTCCAAATAGGGCATATTTCTACAGGCTAGTACGGGTTCTAAAGTTGACATAAATATACGATTTTTGTGCTAGAACAAAGGTTTATTCTATTTTGCTTGTATCCACCTATACAAATCTTGCCGGAACTGTCCGTTCGAGGTAATTTCCATTCGAGCCAGTGTCCGGTTGAGAAACTGTCCGGGAATCGTTTAAAGGAGGAATTAAGATTTTTTTGCGATTCAGAGCTTTGTTATTTTACAGAACCGTTCCATCTTTTCTTTTTATAGGAGCACAAATGTGTGTTGGATTCGTGCCGTTACTTAGAAGGAGACGGTTTTGATGTCACATATCTTCCCGTTCAATCCAATGGCCTTATTGATCTCAAGGTATTAATATATTTTCATTTATATTTCATTTGATGACCGGATATCTCAGTTGGTTGTAGAGCACTCGCCTCAGTCTTTTCAATGTCACGTTGTGAAAAAAAGAGCGCCGTGTTCGGCGTAAGAGTTGATTTATGAGAAAAATCGGGAAAGAATTGTCTCTTTCGTTGTTTTTCATTTTCACTAGGTTACAGTCTTTGATATGAAGAAATTCCAAAATTGAGCCTTCAAATTGTTTGAAAATACTGAAGTTTAGACATTTTTTGTTGTTACAACTCTGTCACAAAAGGAAGTCTTTTAAGGTCCTTAACTTCTGAAATTCAAGCCTCGAAATGGTCTTAATAAAAAAGGTTCTAAATTTTACTAAAGGCAAGGGTACTGTTAAAAGCTTAGATGTTTTTAACCTTATTTTCTTTGGAAGCCTTGTATTCTTAAATGGTTTGCTTATGATAAGAAATGTGTATTGTTCTTTTCTTGGTATCTATGCTTTAATCAAGTCTTGTTTTCATCCAGCAATCCCTCTATCCTAGAAAACATTAGCCTTAACTCTTTCAACACGGCCAGAAAGAGAAAATTTCCGGATTCTAGCAATTGACAAATGAGAAAGTTTGCAGGGCGTTTACCCACTAATGAAAAGGCTTGAAACCGTCGTTTTCGTTTTAATCAAAAGTAAACTCTATCAACTTTCAAGAAAATGCAGTTTCAAAGCGAGTGAAAATTTCTATCAGAGGCTATAAGGTGAAGAAGACGTCATTCCTATAGGCATGATTTTGGCTTGGGCAGTATCGAAAGAGTTAAAGCCCCACATTTATTTCCTGGAAGGTTTTATGTGATCAAGAAAGAAATTAAAGCAAGGGTTTTTTAGCTAGAAACTTGCACTTTTGAGACAAGTCTACAGATTTAATTCACTTCTCGCCCACCTTTTCTAATATTTGCTTGTTATAATCTGTTATATATTGATCTGTAGATCGAGTTGGGGTGGATTCTATCCTCTTTATTTAAGCAATTTCCCCTAGTAGGGTTGCATACAAAATTTTCTATCGTGCAAATAATAAAATTTTAGTTTGGGAACTAATTTTTGATTTTTTTTCTTTTCTTTTTTTTTGGTTCAAATTTATTTGGAAAATTATTGAGTGGTTTCAACCTTAAAGTGAGACTTTCCCCCATTTCTTCCATTCTTCCTTCCTTTCTTCTCTGTTATAATTTTTCGCATTTGTTTACCATTTACCATTCATACCACCATGGATTTTTCGAATTGTCTCTTTCTTCTGATTCGGATTCTTTGGATCTGTTTGTTTTCACATGAAACCATTTTCGTGTGCTAAGTTCTTTAGTAGTGTTGCACTATAAATTAAGTCAAAATAAGTCTCTAGATGAACTCCAAAAGACCTGTTTTAAGAGCTCTTTTTTAACTTTTTTAACGGTCAGCGAAATCCTTAATAAATTTTCATGAAAAGGATTTTGCCTTCATATTTTTGTTTATAAAGAAAAAAATTTAAATTTATTTAAATTCTAAAGTAAAAAAAAAATCTAGTTCAAATAAGAAAAATCTATGTCGTTGGATCGCTAGCGTTTGCCTCATTGCTCGTTTTCTGGTCACTGCAAACCGTTTTGTCTTGCCTCGTCCGGGCATTCATTCCTTCCGCATGGTACATGTTCCGGGATGTTTCCGTATGAATTAAATTATGTTTCCGCGTGAACAGACGCCTGATGTCTCTCCTTAGCGTCGTCATGCTGATACAAAACAATAACGGGTTCGCGATACTTTTACAATAAATAAAGGTGTACGCCCATAAAACGCCCGCGTAGGCTTTTGTTGTCAATAAGCTGGTGGCGGTTAAGTATATCATGCTGTATATGGTAAAGGGCGCGTAACAAATCAACAAGACGAAAATCATGGCACTCGTTAAACGGTTCATGTAGTAATCGTGTTTCCGGCGTCTTTCTTCACGTTCCCGCTGCTTTATAGAGGGATACGTTTTCTCCGTAATGTTTTTAACCAAAAAGTGAACACGTATATACACGTACGACCCGAACACGATCGTCAGGGATAACGTCAGTGCCGCAAAACCGTAGAACATTGTAAATTTGGGCGTCAGCAGACTGATGCCCACGATCAAAATTGAAAACAACCAACCAGCAAATATGTAAGGTCCGTATTTCGTGTAGTTGACCACGATCCGTTCGTGGTAGTAGAACGGCTTGAAAATAGCCAGATAGCGATCAAAAGCCATCAAATTGGCAAGTATCATACTCACGCAACCGAAAACATAACCTAAATACAGAGAGGTATTAATAAAAGCACACGATGCGTTGTAGTCCATGATCTCCAACAAGATAAAGTTCCATGAGACGAGCGTGCTGGGAAAGATGGCGTCTACGATGGCGTTGTTTAGAAGCAAGAAGTAGGAGGGTGTTTTATATTTTGTGTGTATTAACATGACGAAAGCGATGATACCGTTTAGGACCATTATTAGTAGGGAGAGTATGAAATTGAATGCGATATTGGAAGAGATGTTCACTTCCAGTTGAACTTCCCTTGAGTCGTACAAAAATTCCAAAATAATACATTGCACTCCGTAGGATTCTATGCCATGGTTGTGTAGTGTCGATGACTTGTTTTTCGATAAGTGAGACATTGCTTTTGATTTTCTATTTTTTTATTTTTTCGTTTTTTGTTTGTGTTTTTCTATGAAGAAAAAAAGTAGATAAAATTTGAATGAAAACAATACTTGACTAAAGATGTACCTAAAATAACAGAAAATCACTGTATATAACTGCCCTCTTAACCCTCCTTGTTTGAAAGTGGTCTGCTGGCATCGGTAGCAATAACTGACCTTGATTACCTAGAAGGAAGGAGCACGCTGCTTATACAGATCTTTTGACCGTGATCGAAGGACCTAGAAGTATTCTATTATAAATATTTTTGATCGAACTCCAAAATGAGAAAAAAAAACATTTGTTGTTAGATAGATGATATAGATGGATAGATCCTCCCCATGGGGGAATAGATCATACTCCTTTCGAATTAGGAATTTCTCTTTTTCAAGTGGGAATCATAGTGCTCTTCAGCCATCGCTGGCTCTGTGCACGCGACACATATATACCATGGTGTATAAAAGTGCCACTCTTACTACACGGAGATCATGTTGCTTTTGCAGGTGTATAATAACCTCATGAGTGCCACCACGCACCACCCACCACTATGTCTGGCATATCTACCCACTCTCTTGTATCAGAGTTATGGTACCCAATCCCCTCACATACATGGTATGGGTTGAAGCAAGTGAAGTCGCTTTCATTTGCCAAGTAAACCCTACTACTACAGTGGCAATCGATCTCAGGCCTCCAGGACGAAAATCACGTCTAGTCCTTGTTGTACAACTTATAATATATTGAAAGTTATATAAGTACTGCACTTAAAAAAAATCATAAAAATATGAAGATGAAGATGGAAAAAGAGCAAAGGGAATGAGATTGGCAGATAATAGTCTGATGAGCTTAACAACAAAATAAAAAAGACTCTATGATTTCAGGGAACTTAATCTTTGAAAGTGAAAAATTCTTGAAAAGGAAAAGGATTATATATGTTTTAATATATGTTATTTTTCCCAAAAAGTTAAATTCATTTTTCTCTTTATTTTCAAGAAAAAGATTTCAAATGTATTGCAGCTTAAAAAAAATGATCTTTTTAAACGGCATATAATTTATTTATCAAATGGATGAAACACATTCCACTGAAAAGTATTTAAACAGAATTTCACCTGTCATTTTGTTTTGACACTCGTCCCTAGTCCTTTTTCCATCTAACAATCATTGTCAACACGTATTCAAAACTTAGAATTGGTCTGTTCCAGGAAGAAAGTGCACCGGGGGTGAAGGATATAAGCTTTTTACCCCCGGATACACCCCCAGATCTACCCCTGGACAGCACAGGTTGACTCCCGGACAACACATCATCCAGCCCAGTTTTAAATAATAGCAAAATCATAACTAACAATTTAAACATCATTGACAACACAAAAGTATCCAAAATTAATGTCTAAAATTAAGGGCTCTGACCATAGTGAATTTTCGTAATTTGTTATGCATTAAATGTTAATTTGAACGTTATACAGGCCATTTTAAAGTATATCGTGGTATACATTTTTTGTTAAGCCAATCATTTCTACATCTAAAATTATAAAAATTGCAACGAAAAAAATTGATGAAGAAGAAATTGAAGACTTTTGCGAAGAAGAGTATTTCAATTTTGAGGACCTTATTCTCGATGAAAAATTAACATTTTAATTTTCTTTTTGGTTCAGATGACGTGTCTACTTTAGAACTTAAAAAATATTTGCGGAAAATTTTTGTAACAGCTTCTTTGTCTCAAAATCTTGAAAATAGTGGTTTTGCGTCCTTTTTTCACTCATAATTTTCAGTCATAACTTTTCGCGTATTGGATGAGAAAGATTTTCAGTAAGTAACACAACTATTTGTGAGTACTTTAGAAAAGATCCGACGACAAAAAGCTCTTTTCCCCATCGAGATTAAGCATTTTTGTGAAAAGTACATGATTAACGTCTTTATCACGTTTTTTTAGGGTCCGTGCTTCATTGACTTCTTAATTACTCATGATAGAATTAATTAAAAACGATTTTTCAAAAGCAGTCTGTTCCTAAATACGTCAAGAAAGTGAAAACAAAAGGTTTTACCTTCAAATTTCAAAACTGATTTTTCATTATGGTCAGGGCCCATAATGGGTTAAATCTTTTCCGACCGCCGAGTCAAAAATGTGCTGAGGTTGCAAAAACTTTGCAGTTTTTCAAACCAATTAACAAAAACCAATAACGCACGTTACGTCAGATGATGGTTTAGAGTTAAACAATACAGTAAAATGTCTTCATTTTTAAACACAAAAGTGGAGACCAGAAAATTTGCAATACTTTGGCTTCACAAATTAATAATAACTGGAATGGAAGATCTGTTTCGAATCAGTTCATTAAATTAATTCTACCAGTCAATCAACGGTTAATATTATACAATAATAACTGGTTTGGAGGTCAATATAGGGTACTATTGACCGCAGCCGATATGCTAGGATAAGGTCAATATTTTCCGCATTGACCGACAAAACAGTTATATTATTGTGTTTATTTACTGGTGAGTCTCTGTTAATACTTTCGATATCAAGAAAGTGACATTTTTTTCCTGATTTTCGATGAATTTTCGCTATTTCTTTTTCATGTTTTTGCCCCTGATTCATTTTGACGTCAATCCTATAGAAGAAGTCATTGCAACGCCAATTCTTGAAATCGTGTTCAAACTGACGAAATATTTCATTGGCACAATTTCTGTCATCGATAATTTTTGTGAGTGTAGCCATTTCATTGAAGCGGTCTTTACCGTATTATATTGACCGCTTTAGAACCAACTAAAAGGGCGTATTTGACTCGTATTGACCGAACCAGTTAATAAAAAAAAATAAAAATGCATTGTTTTCAGCCTGTTCAAACTTTCCATTTGATAAGAATGGAAACTCTAAGCTAACTCTTCCTGAATTCCTTCATTTTATAAAATATTTAGGGCGTTTCAAGAACCGTAACAGATCAACACTGCTCTCCTCTCACGTCTCAGATCTTTTAAATTTCTTAACCTTCCTTCCTCCTGGTTTGATACTTCAATTAATTTTTGAACTGCCATCTCGGAGAAAAGATCTATATAGACTTTATATATTAGAAGTAGTTTTTCCTTCATTCAAAGTTGATGCTAAAAAGGTCAGATTTTGCTTCCATCCACCAACAGATTGCTCCCGAGAGCGGGATCGAGTGAGGGTAACGGGGGATTCTTAAGATACATAATAAGGAAAACACTGTTAAAAAACTGAAATGAAAAAATAAACAAAAATAATGATAGGACATAGGATAGGACTTGCTATTTTTATAACCTGTGATTCAAATCTTCCTCTTCTAAATGACGATTTTTTAAATGTCCGAAGTTTCTATGCTATCCATTCAGTTCAATTCCAAAAGAGAGCTTGAAAAATTAATTTTCTTTACATATTTTCATACTCATAGCAAATGTAATATTTTTACAATTATCAGTCACCCTTTTTAGCCCCAGGATTCCCCCGGTTCAAGAAGCAGTTTTTTTTTTACTCAAAAATTTTTTTATCATATAAATTTGGATTTTGTTTGGTTTTTCCATCAAGAATGAAATTCAATGAATTTTCTTATGTTATTATACTTCGATAGGCTTACTTGAAAAATACAACCTCTGACATAAGGTTGTCGACTTTTTAAAAATTGCAGAAAATCGCCAAAAACGGCACAGTATAAAACTACCCCACTCAATGCTTTTGAAAGTGGTCCTTTGGAATATGGTAACAATAGCTGACCTTTTACATCAACTTTGAAGAAGGAACATTTTTGGCCCAAAAACATTTAGCGTATTATATAGCTTAGTATGAACGAGAGAAATAATATTAAGTGAAAGCCATCTTTTGAAATCAAATGCATTCTATAAGTCAATCTAGCGATTTTTCTGATCGTCTGTCTATGGTTGGTTCTCTAAATCTAAAAAGTTCTTCTCTTTTTCAGTAAAATTAAGAAAATATTTCAAGAACACCTTCACAAACTATTCAAAAAATATTGATGTTGTCAATGTTTTCTTTTAAACTATCGGAAAATAATTTTCACCAAAAAATTTCCATAGTCAATATTAAATCCTGAATACCGTATATTCAAAGTGTGGAAAAAGAAAAAGTCCAAACCAAATTTATTTTTGTCAAATGATAATGATATAGTTTCGAGTATAGTTTTTACCACAATTTATAAATTTGATAAATATTGATGTTGTCAATGTTTACTTAAACTATCAGAAATGAAAAATAAAGAACTGCGAAATATTTTAATCGAAATTTATTCCATAGTCAATATTTAAACATTTAAACATTTAAAACCAAAGTTTATGTTTGCCAAATGAAGATAGAATTTCAACCGCAAGTTCAAAAGTTAACAAAAAAGCTAAAGTAACCATTTAATAGTGCCATTGTTCTATAATTCGAAAAAGAAAAATCGATGAAATGGGCCGTCTGAATCAACATGAAAAATTTCCAAGATCCCTTTGAAGAGCATTCATAGTTCGGTAGGGGTTTAGAGGCTAAACAAGATGATTTACGTCTAATTGAACATAAAATCCACACTTCTTTTCAAATTGGTAAGCAGTCTGTTGAGATGTATCATATCATTCTTTCAGTAATCGATAAAGCAGGTCAACATAGCATTCACCTTTATCTCATCAAAATCCATACACTTCTCAAAACTACAAATCTCTCTCCATAGACAAATTTTCCTTGTTTCCAATTGGTCGACGAACGAAAAAAGAGGGGTGAAGAAAATCGAAAGATACTAAAAAAAGAGAAACAATTTAGTGTGTACTTTAACTCAATCCTGTTTCTATTCAATCTTTAATATTATTTCATTCGACCCCCTAAATATTTTTTTTTTATTGTGTTATGTATACTTCAAAATTTTCATCTCCATTTTTTACTACTTGTTTCTAACAAACAAGGTTCACAAATAATGATAACTCGCAATGAGATGTGAGCAAACTATTTCAAAACATTCTTCGATTTCCTTTTTTTTCATCAATTTTCATTTGATTTTGTTTTTTACCCATTATTATTACACTTTTTTATAATTTTCATAAGAACCAGTCTCAGATGTTCCTAACTTTGACCAAACCGACCCACCCTTATAAAATATATGCCTAAAAATCCTTCCCTCGGTCTAAGCTTTCATTAGGAAAATTACCATGCTCAAATTGTGAGTTCTTCATAGTTTTTGGTGGAATTTACCACAAAATTTAAGGCTCGATGTTCTTATAAAATTGTTCTTATAAAAAAAATAGAATTTACTTGGCTTCTGTTATTGTTTGTGTTGTTATGACAGAAGAATGGAGCAAATATTTGTCTAAACAAAAGCGATTTTTGGAGAGAAAATAGTCCTCCACTATAATTATGCCGTTCTTTGTTTTCCCATTCATAAGATTGATTGGACACTTGCTGTGACCCTTATCCAGGCCTCGTATGAGGCGCCATTTTACTTCTTTTGTGTCTTGTAATTTGTATTCATTTCAGAGATTTCCAAACCATATAAGAACTTAAGACTTCAAAAGCCAAAATGCTAAGAATATACTGAGAAATTAATTAAATTAAGAACATTTAAGCCTGTTAAAGCCTACCTTTTCGGCCTAAAAAATGTCGTTCAAAAGTGACGAAATTTTTAGAAGGTGACGAAAATTTAGTCCGACGAAAAAAAAGTCCAAAAAAAAATTTTTTTTAGGCTGAAATTTGCGTTTTTTGTGGACAAAAGTGACGAAAATATTTGTGGGTGACGAAAATTATGTCCGACGAATAATTTAGTCCGACGAAAAACTAGTCCAACATTGTTTTGTCCGATAAGGTATTATTTGTTTGGACTAATAAACTTTTTTGTGTGGGCTCTCTTGGACTAAACAAAAACTCAAAAGCTAAATAAATTAAAGACAGAAATTTTTCCTTATTACTATTTTCACAAACATTATTCATCCGTTTGTAATGCTAAGTACGCCACACCGATAATTACCCGATTTTCTTTGCCCCGAACCACAAGGAGTTATAAAGTACCAAACACCTCGGCCAAGCTCTCGGGTATAGCAATTTATCATGCCTTACCCAGCAGGCACTGAACGCCAAAACAACTTTGCTTAAATGTCTGCTGGGTAGATTGTTTAATTAAATTTTTGTTCATCATTTCTTTCGACAGTTATTCGAAGAATCATTGAGACCTGACACATCCTTGGTGTCCATCATGTTCGTCAATAACGAGATCGGCGTTCGACAGCCTATTGAGGCAATCGGTGAGTCCGCATCCCCTCTCTTTCTTCAACCATTTCCGCGATCTGTTCTTTCTTCGTCTAAAGCGAAGAAGAAAACCTTCGTTGTTGAATGAAAAAGGAAATTGTTTAGTTTTAACAAAATAAAGAAAATATGGTGACGTAATCACTGCGTATCCATGCGACTTGCATTTCTTTTTCTAATGAAATAATTTAATTTTAAACTCAATGAAACTGCTAATGAAAGACCAATTAGAAATTGAAACCAGTGCGTATCGAATAACAAAATAGTGAAAGTAAAAGAAATGTTTACACCTCGCCCCATCTCATCTTTATCAATACCAGTCTGAGTTGTGTCTGCAAAATTTTAAATACATTTGGCCCAGTTGAAGTAGCCTGTAAAAAACCATAATATCGTCAGCCTATAAGATACTCTGTTTCAATCTGTTCCACGATTTTGTCCGTAAAAATGTTTCACAAGGTTGTCCTTAAATGTGTGCTTCTTTTAGGTTTTTTTATAGAAAGAAACCTCAATTTCTCGGCAAAATATTATTATATACATTTTATTGGATATTTCTCTTTAATTCTTTTTGTCATTTAAGGTGCAATATGCCGCGAAAGAAAGATTTATTTGCATACAGACGCAGCTCAGGTATGTTGTTAGTGTCGCATCTTCATCAACAACATTGAGCTATTCCAAAAAAAACATGTTTGGTTAACCCCCACTTTTTGGCAAAGTAATTATTTTTCAAACATAGCCAAAAACCCTGGGTGAACAATTTACTTTTCCGATAAACTTTTAAGGCAACAAACAGAAGGAAAAAAACATTTAAGCCGTTCCAGAACCTTAGATAGAATTCCAAAATTTTCCAGCCTTTCAGTGGCGCTTCAGGTTGACTCTATAAGCTATTGGCGCCGTGGTACAGTGGTCGTAGATCTTGATCCCAATGCGGGAGACAAAGTGAACGAACCCTCGCCCGGCTCCACCCATGCCATGCGAGGGGAATTGGATAATCAGTTCAAGGTTGCTGGGGGGACGCTTAATAGTGTTAACACAGTCGCGAGAATGGGTTATATAATAGCCTCCTGTAACTTAACCAAATAAATTATCACTTTCAAAATGGTAGCTCGTAGCTGACTCTAATTCTCTTATCATCAGGCTGTTGGTAAGATTCCAGTTGATGTGAATTCTATGAATATTGATTTGATGTCTATAAGTGGTCACAAGATATACGGTCCTAAAGGTATGCATTGTATTGTATTGTATTATTAAATACTTCCCGATAATTGTATCTATTAAACCTTTTGTTGAATTCGAATGATTATAACTACCTTAATACACGAATAATAAATAGACGAATGACCCTAGATCGCGTTAATTTATGGCGCGTTAGTTTTATTACGTTAATTTCTCCCCCGTTGACTTTTACCTATACTTCATTATGGCGTCTATTACTTTAACCCATTAAGTGCCGGAACAAATTTTCGGCGATATTTTTTCGTTAAAATGAGCTTCGACAAACTTTAGACGCCCATATCTCATGAACCAAAAGGAATTAAAGGGTTGTTTCATAGCTCGTTGGACCATTCAAGAATCCTAAAAGTGCAAATTTGCGTTAATTGTAACACACTTTCAGGTCTAACCTCATTCTTTGCGTTAATTTTTGATCGCATTCAGTCCGTTAAATACTTGACCAGCTATATATCTAGATCTGCACTTCACAAATAAAGACTGCTGACACCCTCATTTAAGCTGGTCTAACTTATTCTATTTTTTTAGGAATCGGCGCGTTGTACGTGCGCCGTCGTCCGCGTGTCCGTGTGGAACCGCAGATGAGCGGAGGCGGACAAGAAAGAGGTTTACGCAGCGGAACACTTCCTGCTCCATTGATTGTTGGCTTGGGTAAAGCTTGTGAAATCGCAGCCCAAGAGATGGAGGTATGGAGAATGATATTATTTCCGTTTTTCAAAGAATCTTTATACTATAGGGCAGGATGGTCCCTATTATGGTGTACTAATCTGGGATACTGATAGGCTGTACACGTCCCCTTTTTGTTACAAGGGATGCGAATCGACCACGCAAAAGCCGTCCCATGAGCCAATTTTTTTGACTAGTCAAAGTTTCGAAATATAATGTGATCGTTTCTCTAGTGAAATAAAACAAGAGCCCCAAAGATGCGGATAAATATTTCCCAAGTAAAAACTGTAATAGCCGAATATTTCAACACTTTAATCAAAGTGGAAAAGATAAACTCTCAAAACCGCCTGTTTTTGGTCAAAGTGATTGAAAAGGATAAAGATGAAGAAATCGCTTTACCCGGCCGATTTATGAAAATTGATCCACTTGCAAAAATATACAGACTAGTATTATTTCTTGGTACCGTCAGAAGGGAAATTTCATGTCAGCTAAATCAGGTTTGGATGCATTTGTTGTAAAAAGCGTGCATTTTTTTATAAATTTACAAAAGAAAGTTAGATTCATCCAATTAAATCAAGAGTCTTTATCGAGCTGTTCGATTTTATTGGAGCCTTTCCGAGTTTCAAAAACATTCTTAGCATTACTGGAGTAGCTATGCCTTGTGTTAAAATCATTAGATTTGCATTTCGAAATACATCATCAACTACTTTTATGTGTCCAATGCTAGTACACACAAAAG